>JAODLL010057583.1:0-18378 GCA_026546735.1 Forbesichthys agassizii | reverse complement strand
GAACTCACCTTATATGCTATGAGGGAGAAACTTTGGCTAAACTGAAGACATATGCTATACATGCTGATAAGCTATTTGCAGAAAAGATAAGGACAAGCAAGAGCAGACAGCTGCATATATAATTGATGCATTAACACCTGAAATTATTTTCCAGGGTCCCAGACCCAAGCAGGGGTGTTCCGGTGGGAGGAGTGCAGCCAGCGGAAACCAAACAGATCATTGGGGAGGAAACACCTGAATGTTTAAATAGTGGGAAGAATGGTCACAGAGCTAAATTCTGTAAATCATGAAAAAGGCCTGGACCTAGTCGAGGTCAACAAAATAGACGGGGAAAGCCAGGGCAGATAGGAGCACACACAGAACACAGAGCAGGAGCGGGAGGGATTATTACGTGACTTCCTCACATAAATATACTGTAACTCAGGACGAAATGATAGTCAAATACTCAAATGGGACATGCAAAACAAGGGAGTAGTTTACTTATTGATTTAGACACAGACGATGAGATGGAATTCGTATCTGTAGAAATACTGCATTGTAATTACTGCCTGTAATTTTCCTGTGAGATGCAGGTGCTTGCTGATCAGTGATTACGTCATCAGATACACCGTGAGGAACCAGATTATCCGACATGACTATAAGCGTAAAGACCGCCTCAGGACATTCCTTCAGGGAGGCTGCAACAACCATTGACACTGATTAAAGACCCTGTCACTGATAAAAGCATAAAAAAGTTTAGAAAGAGCAAGCTTTGTGGTGCGGTGTTTGTCCAGTGAATTTGCTGGGTCGTGAATTAATGTGCCCACTTAGGGGTTGGTGTCTCTCCTCGGATGGTGAATTGCATGCAACCAGAATCAGAGAGACGCATAGACCAATGGATTGGCTATTTTCGACCACGGACAGTCAAACTATTGGTGGAGCTTGGATCCAACTACCAAGGTTCTGAGGTCTTAAGGTTAACACGGTATTGGTAGATCAGGCTTAAAGTAAAGATCAGAGCAAAACAGATTTTAAATAGCAGTTATTGTTAGTTATTATTATTATTATTATTATAGACCAGGGGATTGGCGGACCGCGGTCCGGACCCATGCGGTGCCCTATCCGGACTAGGAACTATAACCAATATAATATTGAGAATTACGGAATGTTTCCATTTTAACCGCCACAACTTTTCTAGCCTTTATGGCACTGGTTTAGTGGCCCAACAAACGTATAACAATTGCATGCGCTGCACCTCACGCAATCTTTCTCAGCCAATCAAATATGTGCATTCCGATAAGCTGCAAACTCGAGTGAAACACACAGAGATGAAGAGAGAGACTATCCGCGATACATAGATTAATAGTCAAAAAAGTTGAATGGCGTGCTCTAAAAAGAGAAAAGTGGATCGCGAAAACAGAGCTTTTAATCAAGAATGGACAGACTCCTACATGTTTATTCTTCCCACTGGTAGTGAAGCGGCAGCGCTAATTTGAAGCACTACTACGAAAACACAAATCTTTTGAGGAAAGATACCCACTAAAATCCAAGCTGAGAGCACAAAAAATGAACGATCTAAAAGCCCAATATGAACGATCCACCAGAATCCTAACAAATTAATTCACTGCCCAACAACGAGCTAACAAATGTTCCCTTAAAGTAGCTTAGATTTTAGGTAAACGTAAAAAACCATTCGCTGACTGCGGGGTTGTTGTAGAGTGCATGATTGTGGTAGCTGACACCTTACTTGAGGGAAAACAAAAAGAAGAGTTGAGTGAAAAAAATCAAGCTAATACCTATGTCGGCATCATCAGCCACAAAGAGAACAGAAGTATTAACCCAGGATGTGCTAGCACAGTTGGATGACGTGATTCACAGGGCACTATGTGTAAGCTTGGCTGTAGATGAGTCCACAGATGTGTCTGACAATGCTCAGCTGTTAGTTTACGTACAGTTCTTCAACAAGGAGAAGAAAGAGTTCTGTAAAGACTTGTTATGTGTTTATCCCCTTCAGACCAAAACAAGAGGTGAGGACATCTACCTGGCCACAAAGGAGATGCTAATGAATAGGGGAATTGAGCCAAAACAAGTTGTTTCAATAACCACAGATGGTGCCCCTGCCATGATAGGGAGAGAGAAATTAGCTGTGGCAAGAATGATAGAGGACAATCCTGAGCTCATCTCTTACCATTGTATAATTCATCAATCGGTCCTGTGTTCCACCTTGTCAGACGAATATGCTGAGGTGATGAACACAATGATGAGAATGATTAACTTTCTCAGGGCATCCTCTTCAGCATTGCATGCTAAGGGAATTCCTCAGAGAAGTTGATGCAAATGCTGATTACCTTTTGCTGCACAGCAATGTAAGATGGCTCAGCAAAGGAAGGGTGTTGGAACGCTTTTGGTCCATCCAAAGGGAAATCAAAGCTTTCTTGGCACAGCTGATGAGCCAAAAGGCAACACCATTTTCAATCTTTTTAGAAGATGAGAAAAATATGGATATTTTGTCTTTTTTGGTTGGTATCACTTCACATCTGAATGATCTGAATTTAAAGCTACAGGGCAAGGACAAGTCAGTTTGTGACCTAATGACAGCTGTCCGGTCCTTTCAGAGGAAATTTGAGGTGTTTAAAGAAGACCTGCAAGGAGACTGTGCACACTTTCCAACAATGCAAGAACAGGTTCAGGATGAGAGAGATGAATCTTCTTTTGTTGACTTTTTTGACAAGCTGGATTGTAAACTTCAGCAAATGTTTTGACAGCTTCGTCCTTGGACAGCAACCCATCCTGGTCATTAGGAACCCATTCCTCATCACAGATGTCAGGGGGTTCTCCAAGGAAGTCACACAGCACTTCAAGTGGGCACATGCTGGGCCTCTCCAGATGCAACTGGTCGATCTCCAAGGAGATGTGGCCCTGAAAGAGCATTTTGTAGAAACTGACCCTAGCAATTTCGGCTCTAAATGGTCTAAGGTACAGAAGCCCGCAGAAGAAACTAACTGATCACCAGATATTTACGTGTGAGCAGAATGTGGGCTCTTTGTAGACTCTTAGTTCTAGGATCGACTAAAGCATAGATGCAGAAATCTAGTGCAGCCTTGTAGCACACACACACATCTTATCAGCACTCTGATTATCATACTAACTCCAAAATATAAGCATTTAGACCATCCAAAAGCAAACAGTAGATGCAGGACAATATTGGTGTGGTATAGAAAAACAAGCAAGCGATATATAAAGAGTTTAAGATACATGTACAGTAGCTAACACCTAATAATCTCTTGCCACATCTGAATTGGGAGAAGCTATTGATTTAAATTCACTTTTAAACACCACACACGAACAAGACAGAAATAGGAATGTTAGAATTGCATTGCAAATATGAGGTGATAACATTGCTTGTGCTCTATCCCGTTTCCAGACTACACTTTTAACTTCAGCCCACTTAGAAGAGGAATGGTGGGGGTAATGGTGAGACGTGTTGTTTCAAAAGCTATGATGCAACTACTCTACTTGGAAAGTCTAATGACAAACAATTGAATGTAAAGTAAAAAGATAATTTCACTTTGATAATAACACTCAAAGGAGTCCAGCACTGGATTCCATGTGCCCACGACACAGGCTGAGACATGTATCATGCCTCCCTGCCAACGGGAGGTAGGTGAAACTGTCCTTATGTGAATTGATTAATGTATAATTTCTTTAAGCCTTCCTGCTCATATAAAGTGGCTAATGGCATTGTGTGGAAGTACATCTGTCTCTTTCAGACTGACCAGTTGGAAGAGGCCATACTGTATGGGAGTGACACGGACTTGTGGCCTGCGGCATATCATATCTTGCCCAAATGGGTGGAATGGTCGCTGATACCTGGCAACTGTCAGCACAGGTACCAAGTGTATCCCATGGGTGCTGAAGGCAGCCCAGAGGCCAAGACGGATAGGCAGTACTGATTGTAGCAAAAACCACATTGGCCCTAAAAATACAATTTATGGATTGGCTTGGCAGATTCTCACATTGGCAAATGAGGACTGAAAATGCAAACTCTATTGACAAATGAGCAGAAGGTAATACGATCCGTATCCGGTGATACGTAATACAGCATCGTTTGGTTTAGATTGCCAAAAGTGGAGAGGTCTGAAAGAATGCAAACAACATATTGTTTTCATTTGCCTGACATTACTGATATTATTTCTCACATGCAACATGCTATAGTCGATCCCGGCTAGCGTTGTCTGGGGTTGTGTCTTTCACTCTCTCTCTTAACTTGGATCAAACTTTAGAACAGATAAGAAACAATGATATGTCGTAGTTCAGCGCCAGTCCCTGTGCGAGCGTGCCATCGCTGCTGCAGTAGAGAACAAGGCAGACAACCGCCCTCCCGTTAAAGCTTTCACAGCTTGGTCAACGCAGTGGCCCTGGGGACACCCAGATGTGCCTGTGGGCATGCTGACTGATTTTATTGAACTGTATTGATCTTGAAGGGGTTTTATTGGTCTCATTTTCATGAGACCAAAAGGGGAAATTGTAGAAAATTGTGCTTTATATTTTAGATATTCTATTTTACATATACAGTACCTGGTTTCCGCCGTACACGCTTGACATCATCTGAACCAAATAAGTTGATCTTGGTTTCATCAGACCACAGGACATGGTTCCAGTATTCCATGTCTTTAGTTTGCTTGTCTTCAGCAAACTGTTTGCGAGCTTTCTTGTGCATCATCGTTAGAAGAGGCTTCCTTCTGGGACGACGGCCATGCAGACCAATTTGATGCAGTGTGCAGCATATGGTCTGAGCACTGACAGGCTGACCCCCCACCCCTTCAACCTCTGCAGCAATGCTGGCAGCACTCATACGTCTATTTCCCAAAGACAATCTCTGGATATGACGCTGAGCACGTGCACTCAACTTCTTTGGTCGACCATGGCGAGGCCTGTTCTGAGTGGAACCCGTCCTGTTAAAACGCTGTATGGTCTTGGCCTCCGTGCTGCAGCTTAATTTCAGGGTCTTGGCAATCTTGTTATAGCCTAGGCCATCTTTATGTAGGAAAAAACATTTTTTTTCAGATCCTCAGAGTTCTTTACCATGAGGTTCCATGTTTAACTTCACACCTGAAACCTTGTAACACTTACGAGTCACATGGCACCAGGGAGGGAAAATGGCTAATCAGGCCCAGTTTGGACATTTTCACTTAGGGGTGGACTCACTTTTGTTGCCAACGGTTTAGACATTAATGGCTGTGTGTTGTGTTATTTTGAGGGGACAGCAAATTTACACTGTTCTACAAGCTGTACAATCATTACTTTACATTGCAGAAAAGTGTCATTGCTTAATTGTTGTCACATAAAAAGATATGCTCACATATTTGCAAATATGTGAGGGGTGTACTCATTTTTGTGAAATACTGTATGTTAATTATTCAATATTCTTTTATATACTTTGTATCTCTTCCACAGTAGGACTGAAAGATTTTGGGAAAATATCTAAATGCGATTATCGTGACAAATTCTGCGATTGGGATTTTTTTTTCCTTCAAATTTAAAGTTAAACTTTAGTTAAATATTCAATGCGTAAAATACTTGATTGTACTGATTGAAAGACGTGATTGTAGAGCATTACTACATGAGCTAATGAGACCTAAGTTGAATTGCTCTATATCCTAATGCAAACATTTGAACTCTAAGCAATTAGCACGAATGGATGTTACCATGTCAAGTAAAAAATAAGATTTTTTTATAAAAGCCTAAAAAAAGTTCTGTAATTCTGTAAATAACTGACATTGAAATTATGTTGATGAATGATGCCGTAATGTTGAGCCATTCGTTAAGGCCCCCCTCACTGACAATGGGATGCAACCCTGCCACACAGACTATAAAGTGTCTTGTGTGTCTCTTCATGACTGTTTTGAGTGTACTGACTGGCACATGTTTAGGGAGGCTGCAAGGGCGCATGTAGCAGGGCATCCCGGCCATCACCAACTACAGGACAACATCTGTTGCCTGTGACAAAGATACCTCCCTTCCAGTTGTGCTCAACGACTTCTACGCTCAATTTGAAGTGCAGAACGACGTGGTGGCGAGGAAGACCATCCCTCCTCACAACCACCAGGTGCTCTGTCTCACCACGGCTGATGTGAGGAAAACTCTACGCAAACCCACGGAAGGCCACTGGACCAGACAACATTCCTGGCAGAGTGCTCAGAGGATGTGCAGACCAGTTGGCAGATGTTCTTACAGACATCTTCAACATGCCAAAGAAGTCTTCAGTGTCCTGCCTCAATGACTACAGTCCCGTCGCACTCACACCAATTATCATGAAGTGCTTCGAGAGGCTCGTCATGAGGCACATTAAGACCCAGCTGCCCCCCTCACTAGACCTATTGCAGTTTGCATATCGTCCTAACCATTCAACGAACGACGCCATCGCCACAACCCTCCATCTGGCCCTCACCTGGTCACCTAGACAAAAAGGGCACATATGTTTGAATGCTGTTCATAGACTTTAGCTCAGCATTCAACCCAATCATTCCCCAGCACCTGATTGGAAAGCTGGGCCTGGACACCTTCCTTTGCAACTGGATCCTGGAGTTCCTGACTGGGACCACACTCAGTCAAGATCGGGAACAGCACCTCCACCACCACACTGAGCACGGGGGCCCCCCAGGGCTGTGTGCTCAGTCCCCTGCTGTTCACTTTGCTGACTCATAACTGTGCAGCAATGCACAGCTCAAACCACATCAAGTTCGCCGATGACACAACCGTGGTGGGTCTCATCAGCAAGAATGACGAGTCAGCATACAGAAAGGAGGTGCAGCGGCTAACGGACTGGTGTAGAGACAAAAACTTGTCTCTGAATGTCGACAAAACAAAAGAGATGGTTGTTGACTTTAGGAGAGCACAAGGTAAACACCCTCCGCTGAACATCGACAGGACCACTGCGGAGATTGTCAAGAGCACCAAATTCCTTGGTGTTCACCTGGCGGAGTATCTCACCTGGTCCCTCAACACCTGGTCCCTCAACACCAGCTCTATCACCATCAGCTCTACTTTCTTCGAAGGCTGAGAAAAGCACATCTCCCACCCCCCTTCCTCACTACATTCTATAAAGGGACTATTGAGAGCATCCTGAGCAGCTGCATCACTGCCTGGTTTGGGAATTGCACTGTTTCGGACCACAAACCCTGCAGAGGATAGTTAAGACAGCTCAGAAGATCATTGGAGTCTCTCTTCCTTCCATCAAAGACATTTACATAAAACACTATCTGCAAAGCAACCAGCATTGTGGATGAGCCCACTCACCCCTCACACAAACTTTTTACCCTCCTGGCAAGAGGTATCGAAGCATTCGGGCCCTCACGACCAAACTGTAACAGCTTCTTCCCCAAAGCCATTAGACTCCTCAATACGCAGAGACTGGTTTGACACACACACACACACACACACACACACAGAAGCAGCAACGTCGACGCAGAATTATCTGTTGCTGTTAAAGGTGAGAGATTGGAGACAATGCTGTTACAAAAGGAAGCACCTAAGTTTCAGATTGAAGACAAAGTACTTTCTAGAGTTACTCAGAGACCATCTGGCACTGGAGTACACCAGCACATCCTGCTCAGAATGTACATTCCAATGATTTTCAAGTCTCTCCATGAATGTGGACATTAGTAGACAAGACCATAGAACTTAAGATAATCACTTATGACAGATTCTACTGGCTCAAGATGGGTGAAGGTGCTGTCCCTGGAACCCGATTCACATCGAGTTGCCAACATACTCGTAGTAACTGAATTTCACGCAGTACGCACAAGCTTTGCCTGCGAAGCACCAGAGGTCAAACAGTCACCAAAATCTTGTGAAAAGTACTTTGTGCACTACAGATTCCCAGCACGAATTCATGACAGATTCTACTGGCCCAAGATGGGTGCAGAGATTGAACAGTATGTAAAGAATTGTGGCAGATGTATCACATGCAAGACTGCACCACAGAGAGCTGCTCTTTTGAATTGAATCGCAAGCAAAGGATCTCTTGATCTTGTGTATAGATTTTCTGTCCCTGGAACCCGATTCACATGGAGTTGCCAACATACTCGTAGTGACTGAATTTCACGCACTACGCACAAGCTTTGCCTGCGAAGCACCAAAGGTCAAACAGTCACCAACATCTTGTGAAAATTACTTTGTGCACTACAACTTCCCAGCACTAATTAATTCGGATCAAGGGAGTCATTTCAAAAGCAAAATCTTCCAAGATCTCCTGCAATCATTGGGATGTCCACTGTCCATGTACACTCCTGGCTATGCTTTGAACATTGGACCCCAGACAAAAGCAGAAGTGAAGCCAGAACCTCAGTCAGCTAGTGCATGTGTACAACTGCACACAACGATTCTACTGAGTATTCACTTTGCCTGCTGATGTTTGGTAAAGAAGCTTGTATACCAAACTTGTATAACGTATGCTCGTGTTTTGGAGTATCTCCTGAGGGTGAAAGGGAAATTAAATACCAACCGTATGTGACAAAGCTGAAATCAGATCTTCACAGAGCCTATAAGTTTGCTATTGAAGCTGCTGATCAGGAACAAATGAAACAAAAAAAAAAAGCACATGACAAGTTAGTCAAAGAGCAGGTACTACAGGAAGGAGAGCGTGCTGCTAAAGAATTTTTGTATGACTGGCACACAAGCTGTCTGGGTATGGGGGGAAATTACAAACACGCCCATTCAGCCCTGAGCCCTTTCAATGTAGCGTTTGTCATAATGGTAACACTTATTTATTTGGTTGATGTCTATTAAATATAGACTTCTGCAATATATTGGAAATATTTCTGCACTTTGTAACCACTTTCCTATCTCTTTAACCAAACTTGCATGAGTGCAATAGATTCTTGTACTCCAATAAATAGGGAGTCGGTATTCCATACCATGTGACCGCCACAGGCTAATCAAATTCAAGCTATCAATTAAAGCCTTTAAAAATGACTGACAGTCATAAAACTTGATCAGTATAAAGTCTTCCAGTCCCCAAACAACCAGTAAAAGTTTGGGCGAGATCGACCATTGGGGGGCACTACAGTGTGTCGTTAAACCTGAGATTTTCAAACAGCAATATCTTTGTGCTCCTTGGAGCTGAAATCACCAAAACCATCTCCCAAAGTGAATGGCGGTATGGTAAAAAAAATTGCCTCTTGGAATATTGTTTTCCAATTTTTTGTATTTCCGCCATATTCAACTCTTTGTTAAATCTCTCAAATTTATCACAAGTCGCAAATATTTTCAAATGTTTCTGAAACTTTGCGTAGGTGATCTATACGCAAAGCCTAAAGAAAGTAATTTGATGGATTTTTGATTTGCTAAATCTTTTGCCCGTTGCAGTCAAAGACAAAGATGCAAAGACGCCAACCAGAAAGTTAGTGAGTTTCTTAGCAACAGCTTGTCTGATTGTCACCAAACTTGGGAACTGTGGTCGGAATGAGGTGCTGTGGAGGTCTGACTATGTCAACTGCCAACAACTTCCTGCGTCTGGCAATTTCACAGGAAGTGAGGGTGTTTCTCAAATACTGTTTGTCCGATTGTCACCAAACTTGGTGTCCATGGTCCCAACAAGAAGAGGATGTGTGTTGCCAATCGGCCATGTGGAAGTGCTGTTTTGGAAAATCTGTTTAACGCTCATTACTGCCTAATGCAAAAAACAATTGCCGGGCCTACTCTCGGGCTTACGTGGCCAATCCTTGTCTTGCGCTTTGTTTGCTTGGACCTCTAATTGCTGCTTGCAGCTATATTATTTATTAATTTTGACAATAATATTCTGAACGATTTTAGAAAATTCAAAATTAATTTAAAATCATTTTTGTACACAGCATCTGACCCCCACACACACAGACAGACGTTTTTCTTGCATAGAGAACTTTTTGGGGCACGCGAAAGAGGTTTTAGCGAGCGCCAAAATTATATGAATTGAAAATAAAATGAATACGCGCATGATTATACATGTTTGTGTGTGAATGTGAAAAAGGATTTAGGGGCACTAGTGCAAGTGACTTCTAATCACCGTTCACAGCTGAAATATGCTAGTTAAGAACCCCGTGCACAATGACAATTGTTCCGTGCACACAAGTTCCAAAGGGGATGCATGCGTAAAATGTTTAATCATTACCGCAAGTACTCCAAGCGCAATTACGTTCAAGTTCTCTCAAAGGCGAGTGGCAAACCTGTTGGAACTCCATTTGCACACTTTCCTCATTGTCCCACTGCTAGCTAAGGCTAACACGCTAACTTTTACTACTAGCGTGTCTTCGCCAAACGATAGAAAATGCCTGCGGTTGATAGGAGCTTTGTGTCCTGCGATCTCGCCAGGAGAAACTGTTTCTACTGTGCGTGTGCGCAGTCAGCCTATGCGGTCAGATATCGGATGTGATTTATTACCTTACATAGTTTCATATGGATATTAATCTATATTGTAAATGATCAGAACAAATATGTATAATTTCCAATATGCCTATTTAATTCAAATTGGGTTTGCTGAAAGTTCCTAGGATATATTCTAGCCTAGTTTTGATTGTCTAGCCATGTCTATATGAACTTCCACATTAAATATTATGATATAGTTAGGCTACTGTAGAATTTCTAACATTTATGATGTAAAAAAAACAAATCTATAGCCTATCTGACCCAGTCACATTAAGGAAATATATTATTGGGGATAGAAGTCAAGCATTTTCATACACTAATCATGTCTACAGATCTGTTATACATCATGTTTTTTCTTAAACAGAATTTTAACTCTGCCCCAAAATATTTGGCTGTACTTGTACATTATAAGACGCACATGAGCTCCTTGGAGAAAACTAAACATAGAGTCCTGATTTGCCACACAGTTCTTCACATTTTTGGGTTAATACAGAGAAAGCAGGGATTAATGGAAAAATGTCCAGGCATAATTGAAAACACATTTCAAACAGATTGCATACCCAATTAATTAATATCCAAATAGTTAAGTATTTGGGGTCAGCCCTACCTACATATCTACTAGCAAAATAATTTCCACAGACATATAGCAACCAAAGGATCTCAGATAAAAACAGTGCCTCCAGAAGCGCTTCCTGCCTGGCGTTTGTAGCTGACAAATGTTTTAAGCTTTGTAGATGCGGAGCTTTAGTGACAGTTGTGTTCAGAAAATTCTATTTAGTAATCAACAATACATAGGCCTAAGGCGACATTTGCTGGGTTTACATGGACACTTGTCATTATGAATATAATCCTGCCAAATGGAAATATCAGGTTACCCATTTACATGATATGTCATCTAATACAACCTGGTGTTAACATGTGCTATCACAATTCATCAGAATACATGTTTAACAAACAGACAGTATGCAGGCTCAGTAATCTAACTCATTCCGCTAGCATTAAGGCTAAAACTAGCTAGCCTCTGTTGCAGAGATGTCAGGGAGAGTTAAGATATTTGTGTGACTGGTGGAAGGATTTACGGCTCCAGATGACACAGTAGCTCCCATGCACTTATTTGTAAATGTCACTATTTTAGTTATGGAGCGATTTGTATCATCCCTCTGCTTCAGAATTAAATATAAATCAAGGAGTATTTCTATTCCGAATGAGGTGTTATATTGTGCATTTTCAATTGAGTTGGGCGTTTTAACCCAATTCCAATCTGAATATTAGGGTCCACAACTACTGAACTACAGCCTCAAGCCAATGTCTTGGATGTTGTTTTTTCATAAATATCCTGCAAATCTACAGAAATATGACTTAAATTAGGCCAAATAAAAAAAAATTTTAAATTAATTTTAGACCTGATCTCCTTTTATGTGGGAAAATGTACTCAAATGTTTTTTAAATAAATAAAAAAAGAATGTTTTGAGAATATGTAGCCTTGTTTTGCCAGAGTTGCCAACACACACCATCGCCATTAACATGAAATGTAAGCAGGGTGAGAGATGGAGTGGGGGTACAGTGTCAGAAAGCAATGATGATACCTGCACGCTGGGAAGGGGCTGGAGCACGACTGAGCTGGATCACGATGACTAGACAGGGGAGAAAATACACACACGCTCACATTACTATGCTGTTTGCCATCCGAAGTATACACACACAAATTATAAATAACGCAAATACACATTCAAACTTTGAAGATTCACCCAATTCAACATTCATATCATGAATAACACTTCTCTCTCTCATAACAAACCTTTCCATTCCCAAGAATTTATAAATCTAAACAAAATTCATAAACGTAACTAACAAACTCTTAAAAAGGTGTCAGGGATTATGAAGAAAGTTTGTTGATATTTGAACTCAATCCAAATAAAAAATAAAAACTAGGGCTGGTAGCAACGTGTTCATCTTTGATTAATTTTAAATGTTTCACGCGTTAAATTAACATAATTGACGCATCACTAGCCATCTATATTAAATAAAAGTATTAAATTAGGAAACGCTTGTGAGATTTCAATTCAGGTTAAATAGTTCATGTGGATGGCACTGCTCTTTAGTAAAGGAAGCTCAAAAACAGCATAAATATGTTTTTCATTTTCACTTATTTATATAATTGAATACTTCATTGTAATTATGCATCTAAACCCTTTTTACACTATAGGACTAAAATATAACATCTGATGATCAAATATGTCAAATAGTTTTATTATAAATGTCAGAAATTGAAATATATGTTCTAGTTATATATGCATATGTAACTGCAGAAATATACATACATGTGCTTATATATGATATTAGTATATATGCACACACACTAATCTACATTTTGAGTCAAAGGGTTTTATTCTCATTGAGAATTTTCTTTGGCGCAAATGATGAGGTAACTACCTATGATCTCTAAAAATTTCGAGTTGTGATAGGCCAAATTTGTCATGACTTTTTTTTCCCCATTACAGCTCCTGTCAAATTTGCCTAAAAACACCTATCCTAGGGGTAGGGCTGGGCGATATGGACCAAAAATAATATCCCAATATATTTAGGTTGAGTACCAACACAGACACACACATTTCAGGTGACTACCTCTTGAATGAAGCTCATCAAGAGAATGCCAAGAGTGTGCAAAGCAGTAATCAGAGCAAAGGGTGGCTACATTGAAGAAACTAGAATACAAGACATGTTTTCAGTTGGTTTTTTTGTTAAGTACATGATTCCATATGTGTTCATTCATAGTTTTGATGCCTTCAGTGAGAATCTACAATGTAAATAGTCATGAAAATAAAGAAAATGCATTGAATGAGAAGGTGTGTCCAAACCTTTGGCCCAGACAGACAGACGTTTTCTATAAAGTGGGCTAAATCCTTCAGGCATAAAGAAAAACCGGAAAACCGACGGAAATGTGACATTTTAAGCGACATTGACATGTGAGCGTTCTCTGGTGTCTCCGCCCCTTTGACACTGAATGCATTAAATCACTCGCTCCTGACTCCACTTCTCAGGCCATGTGCAGGCATGGAGGGAGAAACAAACATATTGAAAAGGAATGAATAAACACATAATATAACTATATTGATATAAGCAATAGTCTAATCTTGTATCTCTTTTCACACACACACAGTAGAGTATATGCATGGTTTTGGTCTTATCTGAAAGCTGACACTGACATTTTTAACAGAATCACTGCTAGTGCTGCTGTAATTGAGTATTATATGTTGGAAAGGAGGAAGGTTTCTATTTCTGCCTGAAAATGTTTTGTATACAGGTTCCTGCAGATAACTATTGTTGGGAGTTATTAGCAGGACAACACAATGGGGTTACAGCATGAAGCCATACCTAGTCCTAGTTCAAATGTTATAGCAATACCACAAAAGGAATAGTGTACACATGTTTATCTAAGGGTATGTTTAGGCATCCAAAAAAGGCCATTTGGAGACTCTAAAAGGCCACTTTGTAACCATTGTATAAATAAAAGGCTACTTCTTTTAAATTTAGTTCTGCAATGAAAATGTGACACTTACAGGCAGATGTGCCACCAAGAATTTTGGGCCCCACTTTAATTGGGCCCCTCTCTGCGCACACATCTCTAAGACCCAACTGTCCTATCAAAAGCTTTACATAACTCTAATTAAAGGCTAGCAACTGTCTGGCTTCTTGTAGTTTAGTATTTTTTACTAGCACAATATTTACTGCTGGTGATGTGCATATAGAAGTATGCATACAGTATGCAGTTAACTATTTGATGCAAGATTTAAAGCCACCATAAAGAAATGCCTTAATGTTTTACAGTCTAAATGTCATTTTATTGTAAGATTAAGAGATTTGTGTGTGTGTGTGTGTGTGTGCAAGCTTCTCAAGTAATTTGCCCTTCATGATGGGAATAAAGTCTGTATCTATAGATGTCATTCAACGGCCATAATTCAATCTAAATGAACGTACCAAACTGGATTATTTTAATATTGTCCGTAATTTACATGCAGGCTGAAGTAAGCTACTCACTGTTTCGAACTGTCCAGCATCTAGTACATACAGTAGATGTTTCTTTTATTTCATAATTACCATTATGTGAGAAAATAATTTGTTTGAATTTCTGTCATTAATGCATATTTCATTTAATTTTGTGTTATGGTAAAAAGAGCAAGAGAGACAGAAATCCCCACACTCCCTGGAATGATGCGAACTGGCATATCATTAGCAGTGTTGCTCACCTTTACTGGGACAGGGAGGGGTAAAGTTATGGGAAGTCTGGGGTGCTGGTGACTCATCTGTTAAGTATGGTAAAAGAGGCAGGGACAGTGATTTAATATGATTATCTTGCTAAACGTTTCTCTGCCCCGATTACATGTTGATGAAATGTAGGCTAACACTAGTCTGTAACTAGCTAGCTATCTTATGTCACTATACACATTAAACCAACAGGTTAATACCAGTGTTAACCTGTGTGTGATACCACTCAGACTATAGGCCAGGGGTAGGCAATCCTGGTCCTCGAGGGCCGGTGCCCTGCATGTTTTAGATCTCTCCCTGCTCCAACACACCTGATTCAAATGAATGGGTTCGTTAGCAGGCTTCCAAGACCCATTCATTTGAATCAGGTGTGTTGGAGCAGGGAGACACAGATACTCTTTGAATCTAGTTCAGTATAAATAAGTATTTTTAACAGTCTTTATGACTTGATTTGGTGCTTTGAATGGTGTCATCAAAGAACCGGAGATCCAAATGATCTGAGTCAGTGTGCCACCATCACGTAAACAATTGACACTCGTCAATGTGTGGCCCATTAGTAGCCTAAGGCTGTCATCACTTAGCGAGCGTACCTTAGTGGCTCATTAGGTTAAGCTTTGCACTTGTAATAAATAGTAAGGGTTACGGAGAAAGCGGAAAAGCTGGCTGTAGAACATTATAATACATCAGAATTGCCGGTCCTTGTTTGCGGGGTGGGTTTAGCACTACACAGTGTTGCCAACTTAGTGAATTTATAATAAATACTGTAAAGCGCTTTGCATTAAAGCGCTATAAAAATTTTTTAAAACATTTTTATTTATTTTTTTAGAAACAGCCCATTTACCAGGGAAAAGGTGAGACATATTTGTAGCTGGTGTTAGCTACTTTCATTGGAACAGAGTTAGCAACACTGGCACTACATCACATTGAACCCGTAAGGAAAGGCTGGCTTTGTTAGACTATTCTTCCCCTAATGTGGGCATTAATGCAAAAAGAAGTTGAACTACAATGGAAAGGAGTGTTCTATTAATAAGCGTTTACAGAAAAGATTTGGACACCGCATGGATATCGACCCAGTGCTATTATTTTGTAAAGATAGCAAACAATCTGAAAACATCTCAAATCCTATTTACCATTGTTCCATACCCTATTAGAATAGCCCACATCACCGTGAAAACAATTAGCACCTTAAGCGTGCTTCACAGCTAGGCTGGTTAAAAGATAACCAGTCTTCCGTTTATTGACAAACATAAATATCTATATACCTTCACACAAAGTAAATAAACTAGGAACGACTCAAACATCACCTTGAAGACTGCATGTGCAGCGTGCACAGCAGAATATTTAAAGAAAAACCACGGCAACCGTAAACAATGTGTCGCAAAGAGTCATGAATCCCCCCAAATCAGATAGTTACAAACTTACTATACTTGCAGTATAAAAAATAGGTGTAGCCTATTTTTGGAGAATATAAATAAATTGAGCAATTTCTTAGTACTGTATCTCGCCCGTGAAAACAATTAGCACCTTAAGCTTGCTTCACAGATAGGCTACTTCTCCAAAACATCCAATGAAATGTTAATACTTCCATGGGCAATGGAAACGCTACTTTGTGGATACGTTGCATGCTGTTGACAAGTCGCTTATACTGTACATTATAACATAAGTAACACGGTTGGTAATTGTTTAATTACTTGCAGTACATGTCCTGTAATAAATAAATTCATATTTTCCGTCAATAGACTCTTATGGACGCTTTGGGCTTAGCAGTTTTGCTAGTGGGAGAGATGAGTACATGGCCTAGCCTACGGGGGAATTGATTCAGCCCATGCTGTGGGTTTCTATCTTGTATCTTCTTGCAGTGTTTCTATATTCAGAAAATATTAATTGCAGATTGGAGGCCAAATAAAACAAACTTTGTGGAAATGTATTAAGTTTGGGTCGCATTTAAAACATAGAATGTTGCAAAGCTTCTCTGGTTTTGAGCAATTCAATTTCATATTATAAGATCAAAACCCGGAGCCACATCAGTGAGCTTTGGCCTTCCTACCATGTTTCCATACATGGAAAAAAATACCATTATGTGTGGTTTTTTCAACCACCAACCTTAGAACTCATAGCGCAAAGCTTAACCGACTGAGCTAATTCGTCAGTAATAATAGACTGCTATGGTAGAAACGTAATATAAAAGGCAGCATTTATTTACACGAGTTGCATGATGGACAACTTGCAGTATACGGTAACTTGTAATGGTTAGGTTTTCAGTTTATTGACAAACAAGTATCAGTCTATATTCCTTCACACAAAATAAATAAACTAGGCACGACTCAAACATCCCCTTGGAAAACTGTGCAACTGCAACAATTTATTTGGCTCTCTTAGCAGTCTTCTTCACCATTGTGAAATCAATACTAACTTTTACGCACGAAGCACAAAACCAGGTTCAACAACATATAAGCTTAGCGCAGCCTAGTGACTATCCACTGCCTATATAAACCTATATATATTTTTCATGGCCATTTCGGCTACACAATGCACTGGTCATAAATACACAAAAGAATAGAGGCTGGAACTTAAACAACACAATGTAACTCCAAGTCAATCACACTTCTGTGAAATCACACTGTCCCCTCAGGAAGCAACACTGGTTGACAATCCATTTCACATGCTGTTGTGCAAATGGAACAGACAACAGGTGGAAATTATAGGCAATTAGCAAGACACCCCCAATAAAGGAGTGGTTCTGCAGGTGGTGACCACAGACCACTTCCCAGTTCCCATGCTTCCTGGCTGTGACTATCAGCGCATTTCAGTGAAGCAGAAGCATGTTGTGTTCCCTGCCCATCTCGTTAGATTTGCCAAATGTGCCACATCTGTTAAGAGTAAAATTCACCGTTTCTCACGCGATTAACTAATAGAGTCTATGCGGCAAGACAGTGTTGTTTGAAACCCTAACTTTTTTTTTGCATACTTTTCCCCAATCATGGATTCTACCATATCTTTTGCAGCTGGCAAGCACACATCTTCAGCAAGAGTGTGTTGTTAGTTACCGAATTGTCTTTTTGATAGCTTGATAACTAACCAGATACTATACTTTTAGTGTATTTTTTGCAGACCCCATTACAGAATGCAACTGGAGATTTTTTTTTACTTCTTCAAACTTAAATCGAAAAGGTTATATTATTTTTTCTTTTAGATTTGCATGTCAAGTGTGGAGATGGCGACATAAATAAGCAGTATAATGTTCTCATGCAGTGTGTTATTACACTGACTTAACCCGGAGCTGCTTCTGATAATTTGGTGAAAACTGAAAACAAATAAATACAAAATAATCAGTGTCTTTCAGCGGCGCGGGACGACAATTTCACTTAGGGGTGCTGGAAATGAGATATATGCAGGGACGTGCGGTGAGATATAAGTCAGAGTAGGCAGGGGAACATGTGCCCTCCCCCCCGGGAACCCTGGTCCTGGAGAGCCGCAGCCCTGCATGTTTTAGATGTCTCCCTGCTCCAAAACACCTGATTGTAATGAATGGGTCGTTGGCATAAAATGTCAATTTTATTGAAGATCAGTATTATCTCAGGGCCTGTGCCTACCTTGACGGCACGTGCCTGGATATATGCATGCTAAAACAAGCTTCTGTATGGCAATAAAGGCACTAGAAACATTTAATGTGAACAATATATGCTCATACACATTCGATTTTATTTCCCTGTTGTGATAGTGAGATGT
>JAODLL010057572.1:2133-18380 GCA_026546735.1 Forbesichthys agassizii | reverse complement strand
ATATACTTTACACAAACACACACTGTGTATACACACACATACACACTGTGTGTGTGTGTGAGTGTGTATATACACACATACACACACACACACTGTGTACACATCCATACACACTGTATATATTTATATATACACACACTGTGTATGAGAGCCACTGCTGTGCTGCCCCCAGCCATCAACGGCATCATCTACAGCCTAAAGGGTCTGAGGATGTACAGCAACCAGCTGGTCT
This sequence comes from Forbesichthys agassizii, assembly GCA_026546735.1. Classification (NCBI taxonomy): domain Eukaryota; kingdom Metazoa; phylum Chordata; class Actinopteri; order Percopsiformes; family Amblyopsidae; genus Forbesichthys; species Forbesichthys agassizii. The sequence continues at coordinate 18,148 of JAODLL010057572.1, read as the reverse complement.
GCTGGCACCTCCTCAACATGGGCCACCCTCGGGACATCAGCACCATCTACTTCCACGGGCAGACCTTCCTTCACAAGAAGACCTCCAGCTACCGGCAGGCCGTGTTCCCCCTGCTGCCCGGTGAGCGTCAGCCATGCTACTGTAGACCCTCCATGACTTCACCCATAGACCCTCCATAACCTCACCCATAGACCATATGGACCAGACCCTCCATGACCTCACCCATAGGCCATATGGACCAGACCCTCCGGTAATTCACCCATAGGCCGTATGGACCAGACCCTCCATAATCTCACCCATAGGCCATATGGACCAGACCCTCCGGTAATTCACCCATAGGCTGTATGGACCAGACCCTCCATGACCTCATCCATAGACCGTATGGACCAGACCCTCAATAACCTCATCCATAGGCCGTATGAACCAGACCCTCTGGTAATTTGCCCATAGACTGTATGGACCAGACCCTATATGACCTCATCCATAGACCGTATGGACCAGACCCTCTAGTAATTCATCCATAGACCGTATAGACCAGACCCTCCATGACCTCATCCATAGACTGTATAGACCAGACCCTCCGGTAATTCACCCATAGACCGTATGGACCAGACCCTTCATAACCTCATCCATAGACCGTATGGACCAGACCCTCCGGTAATTCACCCATAGACCATATGGACCAAACCCTCCATGACCTCAACCATAGATTGTAGGGACCATACCCTTCATGACCTCATCCATAGACCGTATGGACCAGACCCTTCATAACCTCATCCATAGACTGTATGGACCAGACCCTCTGGTAATTCACCCATAGACCGTATAGACCAGACCCTCCATGACCTCATCCATAGACTGTATGGACCAGACCCTCCAGTAATTCACCCATAGACCATATGGACCAGACCCTTCATGACCTCAACCATAGATTGTAGGGACCATACCCTTCATGACCTCACCCACAGAGTAAACCTCACTCTCTGACACCTCATGCTCTTGCGATAGACGCTAGGGCTCTTGGATGTTAAGGTGTGGGGTTTGAGTCCCAGTTGCGGACTGCAATTTCTTATTTAGTTTATAATTTAATTGAAATGCAGAAATATTGTTCTCCACCAGGGGGCTTTGCCACACTGGAGATGATCCCATCCAAACCGGGCCTATGGCAGCTTGAGACAGAGGTCGGAACAAACCAAGAGAAGGGCATGCAGACCCTCTTCCTGATCCTGGACCAGGGTACAAAAAATTGATTCCCACATTTTAGACGTAAACATTTGAAGCTTTGTATAGTAGATTGTACTTTGATGTGTTAATAATCTGTGATATTAATTGTCTTCACGCTTATTCAGTATGTTTCCATCCTATGGGAGTAGCATCAGGGAGCGTGACCGACCAGCAGATCACAGCGATTAAGACGAGAAGTAAGTGGTGAATCCAATAGCGTAAATTTAAAAATGAAATTAATCAACAGCTGTGTGCACATGGATAAGAATACCATACATATACAATATGAAGTTCATGGCGAACATGTTTGCTTTGAACTTGAACTTTTTAATGATTTGTGTAAACATTACACATTTTTTGGATTGAAACTGTAACCCTTCGTCCAGCTTTAATGTGTCTTCGACAAGAACTACCTCCTCAAACCCGTGCTTTTGTTCGCAAACGTTCACAACGAACACAAAGCAAACGGAAATATGTTTGCAAACGTTCGCTATGTTTGCCATTTCTGAACGCGCCCCATATCTTGTCTTTGAAGGCAACTGGAAACCCCATTATGCGAGGCTGAACAAGCAGGGTAAATACAATGCATGGAGCACAGAGGAGAGCAACAGCTGGATTCAGGTAACTGTCTTAGCTTACTCTGTTAAAGGTGGTGTCAGCGATTGTGATCAAATACTCTTTTGTCAAATTCAGCAAGTACGTGCTCACGCTACATGGGAACACAAACAAAGTGGTGCAGACAGCACCACACAACACCCTATAGCATTGAAGGGGAGTAGTGTTTTTGTTTTGATTAAGTTCAACAGTCTTTCTCCAGATTGACTGACTCCACAACACTCAGCATCTGGACATACCATAAACGCCCACACGGTACCATAAAAGTGCATTTACATTTTACAGTACAGCTTTTTAGCAGATGCTTTTATTTTAGAATTATATTTTAAGTGACTGCTTATATTTTAGAATTAGTCTGTTCTGTTGACATCAGCATCAATTTTACTTGACTTAATTATACTGTACAGTACATTTCCCAGCATGCATTACCTATTAAAGGAGCAGTCTAAATGTAAGCTAAGCTAGTAAACTCTTTTTGACAAATATGTCCTTGCATCTTACCATTCTCTGTGCGTGTTAAAAAATAATCTGATTCTTCTACACAGCCCTGGCTCCGTGTATAGGAACATAAACAAAGTGGCGAACACCGCTCGTATCAACAAAGCCGTAGCATTACGCTTTCCTTCAAAATGCATTTCGACGCGTGATCCGCGGAGCGATACTGTTTTGATTTGAGTTAGCAAAAATGACTGACCCTGCCTTCAAGAGACCATTCAATTGTCTAAAGCAGAGCACATGGGCCTAAAAGCAGAGATATAGAACAAGAGCTGTTATCTGGAAAGGGTTTTGTGTTTGTACAGTTTCAGTGTAGTGAAGGCCTACTACACACTACTACATTGTGTCCGTACATGACTAGTCTTGCAGATCCAGCCTTTATTTGAGTAAAGTCTGGGACACAGTGCTCACTAACTGCATCAAGACCCACCTTCTTAAAAGGATATTTTTTTTGATTGACATGTGCGATGACCAACTGCATAAATCAGTGACAAATTCGGACGTTGAACTTTTACAGAGGAATTTGCTGGGAAACTAAATTACACAAGTCTGGCTGTTTGCAGGTTAAGTAAGTTTGTTCAATAAGATCACTGCATAATATAAATGGAAAAACTGAAATGCATAAATAAAGCACTGAACTAGTGTCACACTGGAATTATGGATGCAGTCGTGTGACAATGCTAACCGCCAATGAAAATCTACTTCCCCACTTTCTGAAAGTGCTTTTGAGCATACAGGGGTCTATGTATCATACATTCAGCACAAAGTTTCTTATGTAACATGGTGCTAGTGGATGAAAAAGGCTTAAACTTCTCCACAACTATCAGTGTACTGTAGTCTAATGTCAGCACCTACTAAACTACATATCCCTTGTTGCCCTGCTGCAGGTGGACCTTCTGCGCCCGGTGGTGATCAGTCAGGTGGCCACCCAGGGAGCCAAGCAGATGTTACAGTCGCAGTTTGTCATCAACTACACCATCTCCTACAGCCCTGACCGCAAGCACTGGTTCTTCTACAGGGGTGACAGCAGCGAGTTCCCCAAGGTCGGTTCATTGGACCGCACACGTCCAACTGTGATGTGTCTTGTTGTCCCATTGGACTGCACACGTCCAACTGTGATGTGTCTTGTTGTCCCATTGGACCACACACGTCAACTGTGATGTGTCTTGTTGTCCCATTGGACTGCACACGTCCACTGTGATGTGTCTTGTTGTCCCATTGGACTGCACACGTCCACTGTGATGTGTCTTGTTGTCCCATTGGACTGCACACGACCAACTGTTATGTGTCTTGTTGTTAACCTGACATGCCAGAGGAATTGTTGTCACAAGTCCATCTGAGGAGCCGTACATTGAAACTGTTTGTGAATGGCTGTACTTTAAAAACAAATACTTTGCAGTTGATTAGATTAACTATATCTGGTCGTTTTTGCTGTCGGCACTCCTAAACCACGCCATATAGCTATAAGCACGATGCTGATTGGAAAGATCAGTTGCTACTTGGACTCAAAATGATTCAGATACTTTCCAGACTGATTCTCCCGGCAAAATTAAACTAAAGCTAGCGAGATGAGATCAGGCTGGTCTCGCGAGGCTATCTTGTTGTCCCATTGGACCCACACAAGTCCAACTGTAATGCTTAATTAATGAAACTACATATACATATACAGCAATGACAAATGTTGTAGCTATGATAAGTATTATTGATACACACCCAAGTCTTATATAGCAGACCCAAGTACAGCTTAGTTACCTGTACAAGACACTTGACACTTTTACACCCGTCTACGCTCTAGATATTTGTTGGCAACCAGGAGGCCTATGAGACGAAGACAAACACCCTTTTCCCTCCGCTGCTGGGGCGCTTCATCAGATTGCACCCTCTGCACTGGTACAACAAGGCCACCCTGCGCATGGAGTTGTACGGCTGCGAACTGGATGGTGAGAGAGAGTGTAGCTGTGTGTGTGTGTGTGTGTGTGTGTGTGTGTGTGTGTGTGTGTGCGTGGTGCCTTTTCAAAAACCTGTCCATTTTAGCTAATGCTATACATGTGTGCGCGTGAAATATATTTGAACAGAGTGCCACAGAACATGTGGTGTGCACGGGGATAAATAGGATTTCATCCAATCCGGAACAAGTAGGCTGTTTTGTCTACACCTTACTCACGACCAGTGAGTGGAACAACAAGATAGTAAAGCTCAGAAGCCTTTCATTGATATTCATCTGAGTGACCCACCTGTGGGTCCCGATCCACAGTTTGAAAACCGCTGAGGTAGGCTACAAGTGTTCCAGACGTACGCCTTGGGTTATTTATAACAGAGATGGTGTGTAGAGCCATTTTTAACCCATAAATAAAAAAGATTTTAACATAAAGATGTTCATTTTGTGTCACGCAATAGATCCGTTTTATATTATCGTTTGCAGCGCACAAAACGAATGTGAGCTTGTAGTTTTTGTTACTGTTTAAGTTGTGCTGCTGTGGCGGGACGTGTGACGTCAGTGCGTGTGATGTCGCAGGTTGCTCCGTGCCTCTGGGAATAGAGAGCGGCTTGATAGAAGACGGGCAGATCACTGCCAGCTCTATGGCGTCCAGCTGGTACAGCGGTCCCTGGAAACCCTCACTGGCTCGCCTCAACATGCAGGGCACCGTCAACGCATGGCAGGCTAAGGTAAACAGCAGAACCAACATTAAGAATAACGATATTCAGCAAGACAAATTGTATTATGTTAGAATACAATCTGGCTAAGAAAAAGACACTGTAAGAGACCATGTTAGTTGTTATGGTACATATAGGTGTTATGGAGACAGGTTACATTAATATAACATGTAAATAATTAACAAATACCTAATGAACTATTACGGCTATATCTAAGTAGCCATGACTCATAGGCCATGGCGATGCATAAGCCAGTAAGATCCATAATAAAATATGACATCAGACAAGAAAAGCCAAAGATGCATACGATACGAGAAGATACAATACATAGACCAAGCTAGCCATTAACAAACACAAATACATGTGTTAAAATAGAACTGGTTAGCAGGATGTTAGCTGGATCTAACCAGCTTTGAAGTCTTTAAAGCCAAAACGTGTCAGCTTTTGCCATAAAGTGACCATTACATCTTGACTAAATGTAACTGGATTGTTTATTAGATGTGCTACATCTATACCTCACCTGTGCCGCATGTTTGAAGCACCCTTCCTTGAATTATAATTAGGTTTAGCACTTGCATCCAAATCCATCTAATTTCTCCTAGTTAAGCCCTTAGAATATTGACATTAGGCTTCTAGTAAATATATCTGCATACTGTGTGGTGTATATTAATAAATCATGTATGTTGTACGTAAACATTTGTCCTGATGATGGTATGATGGTATTAAGATGTGTGACATGTTCTACTACTGACAGATGTCCTGGTTTGGATAGAAGTGTCTGCTAAATGCAGTACATGTTACTGTAGATGTAAATCAAGCACAGGGCCATTCCTCCCTGTCTGCCCAGTATAAAGACCTGAACCAGTGGCTCCAGGTAGAGCTTCCCACGATGAAGAAGATCACGGGAATCATAACCCAGGGAGCCAAGGCCATGGGCACGGAGATGTACGTCATCTCCTACTCCCTGCAGTACAGCAGCGATGGAAGACGCTGGCTTCCCTTCACAGACAATGAAGACTACATGTCTAAGGTATCACGCAAGACGTTCAGTTGTTGCGGGCGTAGAGGTTATTTTGGCTGGATTAGACCCCGTCTCTCTGCACTGTTGGGGGAGGACAAAGCTACCATGTTGCTGAGGCCCGCAAACTGCATTGGAAAATACCACTGATAAAGAGGGTCTATTGTCCATAGGAGTCAGGCAGATGTCAATCTGTACACATCGGTACATGCCCACATGGTCTTCTGTATTAATTAAGTTCTCTTCAAACTAATTCTGGCTACTTGGTGGGAAATAACATGAGTGATACTTTGCTTCTCTCTAACAGTGGTTAGGCTACACCTCAATGACTGCTGCAGTACAGTGGGGATATCAATAATACATTCATCTGAAAGTAAACATGTCAGCATTTCAGAGAGAAGTTGCATATTATGATCTTACAGAGATGCCTATGCCTTCGTCTGTCAAGGGCTAAAGCTACCAGGTAACAGCATATCGAATTTTGTTTTCTTGTCCAGACCTTTCTAGGGAACTCGAATAATAACAGCCATGCGAAGAACTACATCGACCCACCCATCTTTTCCCGCTTCATCAGAATCATTCCCAAGAGTTGGCAGAGTTCTATCACTATGCGGATAGAGTTGCTGGGCTGTGACTTTGAGTGATGGACACACTCGCGCACAGAACCACACACGCGCGCTCGCACATCCATACACGTGAACATGCATGAAGGAAACAACATTGCATATAATGTCTACAGTGAGAATTATATTTTGTATAGGAATATTATTTGAAATACTATTTTTTTTTGTATCTAGTGGAACTCAAGCTGTTCCATAAAGCCTAATGCCACTGTGGGCATATACTGCATACTGTTCTGTTAGAGGCATTATTGCTAGCAATGGATGGAACAAGCCCAGAGGGTACACAGAACCGGGCAGGGTCATTCTCGGGTACGCCACTCCACACATTAAAATGCATTGTGAAGCACTACGGCTTTGTTGATGTGAGTGGCGTTTGCCAATTTATGTTGCTATTTATGGAGCCAGGGCTGTGTAGTAACACCAGATTATTTTTTTCAACACACACGGAGAATGGTAACCTAGCGAAATGCTAGAGAATGCAAGAGATATTTGGTGAATTTAACAAAAAAGTTTATTAGCTTACAATTAGCTTGCAATAGCTGACTTTACCTTTAATGCCTCTTTCTGATCGTACAGAAATGGCAGAAACTGACATGTACATAAACAGTATTGTTTCATTTAAACATGAGATATATACCCCTAAGAAATGTGACTGTTATAGCTAGAATACGTTTCTAAGGAAAGAACTTCTATAAAATAATTGTATCATCACATTGCAATTTGTTATGTTTATGTTTTACTTTTAATAGTATTATAAATTAGTATGAATGAATGTAATGATGTAGTCTGTATGTCGTAATAAGAAAATGCTTGACTTATTTATACAATAAATATAATTGTCATTTTTAATATTCCATGTACGTCCATATCTGGGTGTCAGTGTGTGTGTGCGTGTGTGTGTGTGTGTGTGTGTGTGTGTGTGTGTGTGTGTGTGTGAGGGGGGGGGGGGCAAGATGATTGACAGTCAGCACTTGAGAGGAGGGTGGGCACGTGAACATTGGATCTCTTGCACTCCCTGGACATTGTCAGTGGGGGACAGTGTGACATTTGGCACCTCTGCTGGGGCCATTTCTGTCATAACGGGGCCCCCAGATCAACACCAACGTGCAGCTGCACACACATTCCCTGTGCTCCTTACCGCCCCGTCACATTAACCTCCAGAGGTGTGAAAACATAGCAATGAAAGATGTAGGCTACTTCTTGTCTCAATGTCAATAACAGTGCTGCAGAAATACATATTATCTGAGTTCCAACACATATTTTAAAATATTTAAAAGGCCAATATTCTGAGAACAGAATAATAACCACAGTTTCTAACATTTGCAATGGTGCTAACTACAAAAATATGTATTTGTTTAAAAATAAAAATAAATATTTTGTTCTAACTTATTAGTTCAAACGTTCACAGGGTCGGGAACTCAAATGTCTCAGCTGTTGTCAGTGCATAATCACCAGATGGCGCTGTAACATAAATCTAGGTGTCATAAATTGTCATTACACTTTAGTCAATGAACAACTGTCATTCCTTCATTCTGAGTATGATCCTGTGTGATTACGGATATATTGTGTTTATTACATGTATAACAACGTGAGACAGATTTGTCGCACGTTATCACACTAGTGAAACCAAAATCACGACTTAAAAATAATAAAGCGATTGTACGTGATAATTTACTCCCTATATCATTTACAAATAATTATCCAAATCGATATGGATATTAAATAATAAAAAGTAGGCCTCGGCCTGCTTATAAAAATAGTGCACATGGCCCCATCGATAAAAATATCGATATTACAGCTTTACCCGTCAAGTGAGTGACACATAAGTTGTTTACAAACATAATTTTAGTGAATGACGCCAGTAATGTAAATTCAACCGGGAACAGGGCTCGGGCTCTCCGCCCCCCCCTCCCTCTATCCGTCTATGCTTGTCACCGCCCCCCTAAACGTCTGTGGATATTAAAAAGCAGGCTTCAGACGCGGGACAGTCAGAATTGCAGTAGTGACAACTCCTAGAAGAGAGATCTTGTGGGACTTTACAGTGGAACCTAACTTATTTCAGTATACGTTATAGAGCCTAACAGAATCATCATGAAATCTCCAAAGCTGACATCCAAAAGCAAAGGTAGGCGTAAATCAATATTTTATTAAGTTAACCCGTAGGCTATATATTTAATATTTGCGGCATTTTTTTCCTAGAATTTGTCGATGAGTTGTGTTTGCTTATTGCAGCGGTATTCCAGGACGAGGAGGACCTGAATGACGTGCTGTGCGAGTTTGATGCGGTGATTGAGGACTTCACCTCGCCAGTGGAGAAACGTCACTTCAGGTACGAGGAACACCTGAAGACTATGAAAAGACGCAGCAGCGCCAGCATTAGCGACAGCGGCATCAGTGACTCAGAAAGTAAGTTTATATAAGCTTATGTGAATTTGTATTTATCTCAGTTACTAAAGTTATAGACAATAACTAACACATCATGTTTTATTTAGTCAATATAACAATCAATATAACTCAATACCTACTGTGTTATAAAGAATGACTCTACACAGCCATATTCTTGATCTTATGCCAGATATTATTTTGGCAGACCTGCCCCCGTTTTGAGACTCAGCCATTAGATGTATTGTCTCCAGCCTGTTCATTACTAGTAGCCTATGACACGTAGGCCAATCCAGCTGGTCTGAGAGTGAGACAGACCTTCACACAAATGCTTACGTGCACACAGAGCTATGTTCCAGTGCGTGAAGACATTTAATTTCCAAACCACATGCTGGGATTTCCATGGGAATTCTTATTTCTATCATAGTCGTAAGTGTTCATGGAAGACTGTGCATCTGTTGAAGAGTTTATGGATGAACAGACTGAGTGGGCATGTTACTGAGCTCTAGACCGCTCCTCTGTCACACTGAGCTGATGTCAGAATGGGTGCCCAGGGCCTTTGAAAGACATCTCTCTCTGTGTAAGCACAAGGTGATGATACCACTGTGTCTAATCAACGTAGTTAACACTACTACGCAAGCCCAGGTCCAAGCCAGCTAGCGATGAGGCAATGACACCACATCACACAACAGATATATCCTCCTTAGAGGGTGTCCGGCGTGAGGTCCGATTCCTGCAATGAGCCGTGTCCTCTCCACGCCACCGGAGATGCACCTGTCCCACGCAGGGGAAGCCTATTGTCTGATAGGCTGATGGATGGAGCGATAAGAGGAATGAATAGAGCAGGGTCATCCTAAATGACAAGTGTGTGTGTGTGTGTGTGTGTGTGTGTGTGTGTGTGTGACGGAATGAGCGAGAACGCTCATGATAGCATCACACACCATGATTAAGTGTGTGGTGTCATGTCATCTGTCTGTGTGTGTTTTTGTGTGTGTGTGTGTGTGTGTCAGAGATCAAAGGACTGGTTGTGTCATCTGAGACGCTGCCAGGGTCATCTGGAAGCTTCTACGGGCCGGGCGGCCCTCTTAATGCTATCTAATCAGCCTCCCTTTTCCCACGCGCTCAATTTGAACGCAGACAGGAAACATTTTCGAGAAGGTTAAAGGTGGAGTCAGCGTTGGAGAAAGACTGTTGATATGTTTTTAATCAACATCAAAACAAAAACACCTCTCCTTTCAATGCTATTGGGTGCTCCCTCAGAAGCTCCACCCCCTTTAATGCTATAGAGTGCTCCCTCAGAAGCTCCACCCCCTTTAATGCTATAGGGTGCTTCTTTAGAAGCTCTGCCCCCTTTAATGCTATAGGGTGCTCCCTCAGAAGCTCCATCCCCTTTAATGCTATAGGGTGCTTCTTTAGAAGCTCTGCCCCTTTTAATGCTATAGGGTGCTTCTTTAGAAGCTCTGCCCCCTTTAATGCTATAGGGTGCTCCCCCCCACATTAGAAGTGCATTGCAAGGCTGGGATAGTGTTGTGTTGTGCGGTCTGCACCACTTTGTTTATTCTTTACACCACACACAACGGGCAGCTGGCAGACAGTGGGGATATATTCACTGATTATCACATTAGCTTCCAATTGCTTGCCTCACCTGTAACCCAGCAGAAGTGCCCCTGCGACCACATGGTGTGTCTGATCATTGCGTTAGTCGCCATGCCAACACATGGGACCAATCTGCCGCTGCCGAGTAGCTTGTCCCACATCCTCCTTCATTCCTCCACTTCCTGTCACGCCCGCCGCCTCATCCCAGAGTGTAAATATGCCATGTTCTGTGGCTTGAAATGAGCTCTGGCAGACTGAGGAGGCCATTGTGTCGCTTATGTAACCAGCCACTATGGTGAAGATGGGGCCAAAATCCTTCTAGACAAGTCTCGCCACTCGCAGCCATCTTTGAAATGCCCTGGGCAGTTATTTAAGACTAGTATTTATTACTTTATTATGTATTATTTATTAAATAACAGTAATATACTGTTATTTATTTATATAAGACTGTATAGGTAGGTGGCTTACGTCAATGCAACCACACGATTGGTTAAATAGGTGTATGCTTGGCAGTTATAAAGCAGATGATTGGCTCGTTTGGGTTATGTTATGCGTTTTTATGTTATGCGTTTTATTTATATATATATATATATATATATATATATATATATATGTATGTAAAGAGAGTTGTGCCATCTCTGTTCACTCCAATGGACCATTTCTTTACAGCACCGCCTCAAAATAGTTCCCAGAAGTTAGCCTAAATACTAAAAGAACCCTAAATTATATTTTAAATGTAAATTGGTGCATTTATTGACTACTATTTACTAACAATGTTATAAATCTGTATATAGGTCTGTATATATAGATACTTATTCAAACTGCCCACCAAGCACTTCCTGGAGCTATTGTGCCATAGGTTTTGTCTCTCCATGAACCATGTGACCGTTGACAACTTTGTACTTCCGTTGGCATAACTTTCCATGGCTCTGGTCTTCTCTATATAGTGTCGTGTCTCTGACGGGACCCTGTAGAAGCCATTGTGCTCTCCAGAGCCTTCCGTGCACTACTGTGCACCGTGCGCTGCTTTGATCTGCCTCGCGAGTAACGTGTCACCAATAAATCGCAGGTGAACGCTCTCCAATCGACACGCCAACTCTCATTGAAAATGAACAGCAGCCGATTGCATCGCCTCCCTCATTTGACTGTTTGGAGGCAGGGTTAGTGGGAATGAGTGTCTCCTATACCAGCAGTGCTGCAGCCCCCCGCTTTAAATATAGCTGCAAAACAGAGTGCAACCTTGGCACCAGAGCATACGTTAAATATATACAGTATATTATATGTATGTGTGTGTGGGGGATGGGGTAATCTTTTTTTTTCTTTTTGGGTCCCACTGAAATGTAACAAACATGTAATCTTTTCTTCTGTTTTTTGTCTCCCCCTCTCCCCCCTCTCTTTCTCTCTCTCTCCCTCTCTCTCTCTCAGGTGCAGAGTCTCTCAACAGAAACAGCTTCAGCTTTAGCGACGAAAGGCTGAACTCCCCGACAGTTCTCTCCCCTCTGATGTCACCTAAAGGTGGGCTTCCTTCTGCAAGACTCAGCACACACACACACACACACACATGCACTGGCACACAGACACGCACGCAAGCACACACGCACGTTCACACAGACACGCACATGCACACAAGAACACACGCACACACACACACACACACACACACACACACACATACACACAGACAAGCACACACACAAAAGAACACACACACACACACACACGAAAACATATGTGCACACACAAACACACACAATAACACATCCACACACACAAGCACACAGGAACACAGGAACACATACACAAACTAAAACGCACAAATACATACACACTTGCACACAAGAACACACACACACACAATTCATGTTCCCCAGGCCGGGACATCTGTAGAGAAGCACAAGGACAATCTCTTGTCACCTTCTGTGTCCACAGCCAAGCTGGGTGACACCAAGGAGCTGGAGGACTTCATCGCCGACCTTGACAAGACATTAGCGAGTAAGTGCTAATGCTTCTTAGCTGTCAAAACCTGTGATGTATTAGCGTCGCGCTGGCGCTGCCCGCTAGTCAGGATTAGCAGGGGCGTTCGTTTCCTATGTTTGCCATGTTAACAACGTGCACACAAGGCACAAGGGTCCCTCCCCCCAGGGCTGCCAGGACACAATAATCAGTCAGCACTAAATAGAAGGAGCAGAAGACATATAGGGTTACACTGCAGGGAGAGGGGTGCAAATCCCTTTCTGCCCCCCATTCATTTTAAGAGAGCAAAACAGATGCACACAGCTCCTGAGAGGGCGCACACGCACACACACACGCACACGCACACGCACACGCACACGCACGGACACACAAACACACGAAGAACGGGCTGAAGATATGTGATTAGATGCTGGGTTGCACCAGCATGGTTTAATAACTTTTAAACTGGATAAAATCAAGATTTAACAACTAATCCTTTAAATATAGTTCACAATTAATCCTGGTTAAATCTAAACCTTGGTAGATATTGAACATAAACTAATCCCAAGTTAACCATTGTCTAAACTGGTTAACTAATCAAGGATTAAAATAAATATGTGCAACAAATTTGCTGAATAAATATTATAAACCAGTTTGAATTAGATTAACTAACCCTAGATTAAGGCTAAACCAGTATTAAATTAAACCATGTTTGTGCAACCTAGAGCTTTTATCGGGCCTGGAAAGTTTAAACTGACATGGACCAAGCCGAGACAATTCTGTCCCAGCCTGAACCGAACCCGTGGCTTTCTGAAGCCTGAACCCGATTACAGCCCGATGTTTTATTAGAACTTTCCCAGGCAGTGTCCGTACGCTGGGCTTTGCCATGCGTATCAGATGGTGCAGAGCTCTAGTCTAGATAATGCTGCGGACTCATCTGGTACTAAATGGTTTATTGAACAACAGCTTGCAGAAACATCTTTAACTCTATGATGTTGAGCCAGGAGTTAAGAAACTAACACGCTAGTTGTCATAGAAATGATAAACAAAGCACAGAGATGCAGTCTAAATCTGACATTGTAGTGTAAATTATTAAACAAGAACAGGAGTCACTCTAACGTTTTAAACGTTATTTATTAATGAAAAGGGCTTGGAACAAATATAATCCTAAATGGAGGCATGTTCACCTCCTCAGCAGCATTCAGCATGATCACGTTTCTCTCTAAATAACAACGTATCAGCGATGGGGGAAAGGTACGGGCTGCCCCCCGCAACACCTGAATGAGCTGCTTAAACACGCTGCAGATTATTTGTATTAATTAGTAAATTAATTTGAACCTGACGTGCCTGGTGAAATACTGTGTGTGAAAAAGAAAGGCTGACCGGACCCGACCGGTGCTGACTGGTTTGGGCTGATATTTCAAGCCAGCCTAAGAGTTTAAGGAAGGTTTAGAAGCTTATTGAATGCCAAAGCTATCAGACCAATGTAACTCACTTTATTTGTTTTGGATGTCTTCTGTACTACGGGGCTTGTGAGTGTTGGAACTTGCATCCAAACAAATGGAATGTGTGCGCTTGCAAAACCTGGCAGCTGCAGCTGATGCCAAGGAATGGGATGGTATGTGATGTGAAGAGAGGGAGAGGGTGTTGACGCGCTGCCTATATTTTATTGTTCACACATCGAGGGGTGAGGACCATAAGTGACAATCCTCAAACTTTACAGGAGAGCTAAAACAAAATGTTTTAATTTGCATGGGCCTTTTTGGTAGGCTGTATGGATGGCAATATGAACAAAGCATTACATACAGTTTAGAGAAAGAAATAACAATCTATTGTGATAAAATACAAATATAACATAATAAATCCTCACCACATGCTTTACAAATATGCATTTCTCAATGCCAGAAGGGCGTTAAGTACAGTTATGCCCTTCTGGCACCAACTGGCTTGGTATGTTCAGTATTTAAGGCTTTTGGTTTTTAATGAATAACTTTCAATGAATTTTGGCAGTAGAAAGAGCTCATCAAGAGCTTTAATTTGCCAAAAATGTCACTTAAACCCCTCTGGTTCTCACCACGGTTCGACTAAATGTCTGGTCCCTTATAGAGCCGGACGTTCTCTCTGCTTATCGGGCCAGACAGCTTTTGTAGGTGGAAAGGTGTGTTTATTAGAAAACAACAAAAACAGAATGTCCGCCTACCCCGGAACAGAGCAGGTGCACACCTGTCTCACTGTCTGTCTTCCTGTCTGTCTGTCTGCTCTTAGGCATGTGACCTGGAGACATGGAGTCTGAGACGCATCTTGGAGTGTAGCCATGCAGGAGGAAAGATTTAGAGGGTGAATGTCTGGCCCCTAGGGTGCAGCTCATACACCGCCTTCAACACCTCCCACCGCCTCCCACCCACCTCCCAACAGGACAGAGTTGAATGGCACCCCAGCAGACAAGTGACTCTTCCATGCCAAGATCGGCTCTCAGTCTGCCCTCCTAGCTGCTCGGAGGCCGAGGGGCTGCCGGAGAACAAACCACGATTATGTATCTGTAGTGTATCGCCAGCGCTCTGCTCTGTGGCCTCAAAGTAACGTGGGACTTGATGAACGAGCATGAGGAACACCACGCCACATTCAAATGCTACAGAAAATATGTAGTATATTGTCATTAAAATCATACTTATCCTCATTCACAAACCAACCATAAAAACCAGGCAATGTTTCCCAGTCTAGAACTTGACCCGGAAGAGTATTTAAAAATTGCTATTTTATAATAGAAGTATATTTTAATTTTTATAGAGCTGGTTATTGTAAATGTAATACTTTTTGTGAAATATATTTTTGTATGTTTTGTAAATAATAATAGTTTCAAATTATATTTGCTTTGGTTCTAAGTTGACTGTTGGGTCAGGGTTAGGGTTGACACTTTCGATCGATTGGAGCAAACTTAATGCTTCTAACAAATGTGAACTAGAATCTTCCACTGTAAAAACAACTGATAGCCAATATAGCATATTTAACACCGCTGATGTCTGCCAGAGAGAATATTAAAGTATAAAATACTGTATTAATTATTGCCATCTGCTCTATTTTGTCCTGTTTTTGACAGCACAGAACAAACACTGAAGACTGCATAACACCCAGATCTAATATTTTAGCATTATTAAAGCAGCAAATTACTGTTTTCTATATAGATACATTATAGTGGAGTAATGGTGTCCTGAACAGAGAATGGCATCATGCAACCTTTGTGTGTATTGGAGATACTAGTGCTCTAGTATTACATCTAGTGAAAGGACGGCATAGCCCCACGTTAAGTTCCTACCTGTGTGTATTGCAGCTGTGTGTGTTGGTCTGAGATACTAGTGCTCTAGTATTACATCTAGTGGAAGGACGGCATAGCCCCACGTTAAGTTCCTACCTGTGTGTATTGCAGCTGTGTGTGTTGGTCTGAGATACTAGTGCT
>JAODLL010057561.1:0-18381 GCA_026546735.1 Forbesichthys agassizii | reverse complement strand
TGCTGGTATACGACCTGTCCAACTACTGACAAATGTACTACATGTAAGTCGCTTTGGATAAAAGCGTCTGCCAAATGTCGTAAATGTATAGTGCAAATAAGACCCAGAACAATGGGTTATTCTGATTGAGGCCTTATTGTCATACAGTAATCCTCTCATGGTGTGTTTTATTTGTTCTCCCTAGTCTAGGGTTCCCTAACCCTGGTCATGGAGGGCCGCTATCCTGCGTGTTTTAGATGTCTCCCTGCTCCAGCACACCTGATTCAAATGAATGGGTCGTTAGAATCCTGATTAATGAGCTACTCACGTAAATCAGGTGTGTTGTAGCAGGGAGACATGCAGGGCAGCGGCCACCTAAGTCCAGGATTGGGGAACACTGCCATTGTCTTCCAGTCAATGTTTTCCCCGTGTTTATTGTTATTAGTTTCACCTGCCCCTTGTTGTCTTCGTCCAATGGTCTGTCTTGTGTCTGTTCTTAAGGCCTAGTGTTTTCTTAAGTCTTGTTGGATTGTTACCAAATGTCCTGGTTGTCTGTTGCTGGTGTTTTTGTGGATTAAATCCCCTGAGCTCTACCCTGTCTTGCTTTTGGGACCTTGCCTCCTCCTCCTCCAAAGAAAACTGGAAAAAACACTCAAGGCACTGTAGCCAGAACCATGCCACATTCCAAATTCAACATGGGGATAGGCATAGAACCAAAGTTATTACTTAATTAGTAGGTTAGTTATACTGTAAAATACTTTTAAATATTAAAATAAAAGTAATACAAATAAACAGCCATCACATGCTTAGCCACAGAAATGCATGATGGGATACAATGGGACGCAACAGGCCGCGTGGCGGGGAAGGAGGGCATCTGGCTCCTCTCCGGTCACGCCTGCAGCGGCGAGGAGATGAAATGGGGCAAAGCAGCGAGTATAGGAAGGAAGCAGATTGTTAATTAAGCGATGGGACGGTACCATTTACCGTCCTGAAACAGAATCAGTTTAATCTTGCAACAGAATGGAGTTAATTATCGTCTGGGAGTGTTTCACTCTGGGGAGGAAGAGATTTAAACGCTGGACGCATTTCACATTGAATTTCCTCACCACGCGTGTCGAGATGTTCGTCTTCGCCGGGAGTACAGGCGCCCGCACGAATGCACGCGTGGCAGTGTGCATTATCTGCACACGCCCCCACACTTCAATCACAGGCACATATGGACACATAAGGAATATGCCATAGTCCGTCAAGCAGCAATAATCAGGAAATTAGCAGGAAACTGTGAGCTTGCTGTTAGGTCCCCAAGTGGACGCGGAACCCATAATTCAATTAGTTTTCTTTATGGATTAATCTCCTGGAAGTGCTGAATAGCATAATGAATTAAGGGACTTCTGTGATCCAGCCCAACTAAGACCATTTCCTTGTCCTTTTTCACTAAAGTACCCAGCCAGCAGTGAAGAGCATCCCCCATTAAATGATTAGAGAAAATGCTCACTCTTTTCTCTATGGCTCTAGAGTCACTCTTTCAGGCAGTGTTGCAGTGATTTCCCGATGAGAGGTTTTGATATCTCATAGCTGTCTTCACACAGCGAATGTTGTGTTACAGTAACTAGACTTTCTACGAGTGATAATGAAAACACTGGCTTTGAACTCAACGCCATAGGTGTATAATAAAGCTGTTAATGAGTCGTTTATTGTTTTTTAGTTATCATGAAAGACATTAAGTCTTTCAGGCCTACTGTATACTGGAGCTGGGTCTGGACGTGTGCTTTATGGTCATGAGATGGCCGATGCAACTTAAGAATACGTGTGTGCATTTTTACTGTGTAGTGTGACAGTGGGCTACTGTATCACATTCCATAGAAATTATTGACAAGGAGAGTCAAGCTACTGTAGCAAGGGTGCATGTTATATACTATATGTATGTATGTATATGTGTGTATCCATGAGAAAGTATTTGAAAATGTGCAGGTATTTATCTCTGCTTTATGTGTGTGTGGGTTTGTGTGTGCTTGGACATAAGGTTTACTGTCATTTGGTAATTATCCTTGAGAGGCCATTAATTTAAGGCTAATGAGCATTTGTGTGTGATTAAGGGGTGTGATATAGTAAATGTGACAGACAGTACATATGTTCAATCAGTGGGCTGGAAAAGGCGGGCAAAAGGGTTTGGACATAATTCACTCACATGCATGCACATGAGCACAAGCACATACTCACAAAGAGACATTATCACAAACGTGCATGTAGGCCTGTCGTGATAGACAGATACAGGTTTATTGGTGAATTATGAATATGGTTGTATGTTAGAGGCAAGAGAAATCAGTCATTGTATTCTTAACATATCATTAAAGGAAATAGAGGCTTAATGTAAACAGAAACAAACTATGAAAATCAACTTCCATTTGAATCGCAAAATATTTCCAATATTTATTTCAATTTGTGTGTTTCTGTAGATTTTCTGGGTGGAGTTAACTCGAGCGTGGGGGACTTCATGCTGCTGCTGGACAATATAAATAAAGAGTCACGATAAACGGCTTTTTTGCATTTTAGACTAACTGCCTTCCATTCGAGAATTTATTTTAATATTTTGTTTACAGTATATGCATTATTGTTATATACAGTAGTTGTTTTCTCAGAATACCTTCACTGCAAGTGATCTGATCATCGCACATCGCTTTGTAGCTTAAAAGTGGTCGCTTGTTCACATTCCAGGCTTCGGTTGCCTATAGGTATCCCTCTCATATATTGCCCACCTGAAATGTATCAGTCAATCTGCCAGTCTGTCTGCTAGCAAGTACTGTAACATGGTTGTTAGTATTTGGCTAGCTGTTAAATGCAAGTCTGTAGCACAAAATAGGTCCAGTGGTCATATCTAAACAACTTAATAGAATGCTGACAGACCCGCCACCAGATCCAGATATGCCAGTGTTACAAAATGCCTGTAAAAGCTTAATGAAATGAATTGTAAATTGTTCATCTGGAATACTAGACCTCAAGGCTTCCAAGTAGATTGTCAAATACATTTTTTTGTCATAATTGTTTTTGATAAGAAAGAATAGCTCTCCTAGATTTTTAGCAACAGTACAAATTAAAACACAACAGTAATAGGCTCTCCGGTATCCATCCATCCATCCATCTTCTCCCGCTTATCCGGAGTCTGGTCGCGGGGGCAGCTACCGAGCTACATTAACAAGTTCTGACTGGGGGATCCCGAGGCGTTTCCAGGCAAGTGTGGAGATATAATCTCTCCGCCTAGTCCTGGGTCTTCCCCGAGGCCTCCTGCCAGCTGGACATGCCTGGAACACCTTCCAAGGGAGGTGCCCAGGCGGCATCCTTACTACTGTAGATGCATGTACCACCTCAAATGGCTCCTTTCGACGGAAAGGAGCAGCGGCTATCCGGTATCATAACAAGCTATAAGATAGCAAGCACAGGATATAGCATAGCTAGCTCACATAGTATGTTGCAGCTTGCTTACTAAAACAATATGCAAGACATAAACAGTAACATACTTCACATGTGTCTTATGTTATTGTTTATGTCTCATTTATTGTTTTTAACAGCAACCCATATCGTTTCCCTTACCCTTCAGTGGTAATTTTGAATCTATCTGTAAGATTATCTTCCTGATTAAAATAAACATTGGTCCTGGAAGCAAACCTCATACTGCCATCTGGTGGGCATTTGATGCTATTAAATAGGCCTATACTGTAACATTTTGTTCAGAGTAATATACCCTAGACCTCATATATTTAGTTTTTATTTTACAGTATACAGTACATCATTATAATTAATAGAAAGGCTTTTACAAAATGTTTTAAAAATGATCACCTGTTATAAAATGCAAATGACTTTACAAGCCAATTAATTGTTATATGCTGCTGTTATTTTGGCATTTGTAGTTGTCGGCCGATCAATCGGCTTTGTTCCGGCACTAAACTGTCGGTATTATAGAAGCCTTTTAAAATCTTCTATTGGTCGACCTATAACTCATTTTTAATTTCCATTTGTTCCTAGCAATGTTTACCCAATGTGGGCGTAGTACACACTGTACTATGTTATAGATGTAGAATGTTTCATTTGGTTCTTAATCTCTGTGTTGTTGCTTCCTTTCATATATTTATTTGCTCCCATTTCCTCCTTTCCTTCCTTCTTTATCTGCTTCATCCACTTCTTATCAATAACTTTTGATGAAATGTTTATGCCCTTGCTCTCTTATTTTAATGTTTTCTCCTAATGTGATGTATTTGCCTTCCACCCTTATATCCTGCTTTGTTTATTGCTTTATTTTGTCTTTGCCTTTGTGTGTTCCTTCAGTCTTTCATACTTTCTTGTATTTACTTTATTATTTTCCATTCAAGTAATTATTCTTTTGGTTTGTATTATATATATTATATATATATATATTATATTATTTGTTTATTTCTAAATTATGTATGATGACTTGATGTTTCAATACAATGCGAATTCATATATTCCAAAAGTGTATATTCTCTCTCTCTCTCTCTCTCTGGATCATGACAGGCTATCAATGTTTAAAGGGATGGTGAAGGGAAGATTAATGCTAGAATATACATTTTAGAACATGATGGGTGATGTAGGAGAGTTCCAGAAGGTGTGAGATTATAAAGGAGTTTTGTTTACGGTCAACACTGGGATTATTTTTTATATGTAAAATATTTTTAAACAAAAAAATGATGTACATGTATTTCTTTGAGTGAACCACGAAATGGAAGATGGTGATGTCCAGTGCTGACAAAACTCTATCTTTCTCAGGTGGTGTCTGTATCGCCCAGTCTCTAAAGATCCCCAGGGAGCCCAGACCAGGGGAGTTTGATAAAATCATCAGACGCCTGCTGGAGACATCCAACGCCAGGGCCATCATCATGTTCGCTAATGAGGATGATATCCGGTACGTGATGTGCACTAAAACAAGCGCTCCTCTACCATTTATTGTATTTTGTTTTATGCTGCTGTTGTATTATGTTTAATCAGTTCTTCTGTCTAAATACCGCAGCAGGCGGTTACTACTGCTTACGTAACACCCACCTATTCAAACAGCCAGCTCCTCCTAATGTACTGTGACTCACTACTAACTCTATTCTTGGTAATACTTACATTTAAGAGCCCATCATTTATATAATTTCTTCTGAATGTCTCCTAAATTACCTGTATTGTAAATTCCATGAACCTGTAGTGTGGATGAACACAATGTCAGCATCTTTCACTCAATCAATTCTAGAAAATGTATGCAGCCTAGTGTTGGAAACAGCTCTTGACTACCAACTTCTTTGTCACTCAGACGGGTTCTCGATGCCGCCAGAAAAAACAATCAGACTGGTCACTTCATGTGGGTGGGCTCAGACAGCTGGGGATCCAAGATCTCCCCTGTGATTGGTCAGGAGAGGGTGGCTGAGGGAGCCATCACTATCCTGCCCAAACGAGCATCTGTGGACGGTAATAATATGTCATAAGATTTAGTGACAAGACAAAGGAGTACTGTGTGGATGTATATAATCACATTTATACAGCATGTATTCAGATAATAAATATATTGTTAACTGCCTGTCAAAGCTGAGGGTTAAAGGCAGGGTCAGTCATTCTTGAGAACACTTGCTAATTTAAAGAGCAAATCAAAATCCGTCCACGGCGCCGCTCCACACGGCTTTGTTGATGTGAGTGGCAATTAGCTTGCAGTACTTGACTATACCTTTAACTTAACATAAACGTATATAAAAAAAAAATGTCTGCACTGAAACTGGGAAATTGTAAAATAAAATGTCCTAATTAGTTGATTGCGCCTGCAACCTGTAATTTTAATTTAGAAGCTCTGACCTCCAAACTTGACTTCTAGAAACAAATATGCCAAACTTTGTACTCTAATGGTTAAATCAGCAATAAAAACTATTAACATTTACATATATTGGCTTTTGATTTTTGTTACATGTGTTTATCATAACCGGACTCATGAAATAAAATAGAAAAGTAATACACACAAGGCCAGAAATCCAATTTATTATGAAATATAACATCATCTAACAGATATTAAACTTACAAGTGAGGTGTGCAAATCTGTAAATCAGTGTAAGTGCATGTAGGGATGGGAAATCATGTAGTTCAATATGTTGTCGTGTGTAGAAAACAAAGTACAATTGCCACAGTAAGGTGCAATGCCAGAAGGGACTGTTCTGGAGAGACGAGACACGCAGTGAATCTTTTTAAAGCTAGGAGAAGCGTGGGCCCAGGTGCACCCAATCAGCCCCGATGACCAAGACTAACTAACAAGCAGCAGGGCCTGTCACATGTTATATATAGCCACAGAAACTTCTGGTGGTTCACAAAAAGTAACACCGAGTTGTCAATTTCAACGCCATTTTTAGGAGGTTGGGAATTTCCATCTTTGTTCTTTCATGATTGTTCTATTGAATGCAGCATGACGGACACTTTCAGACATTGTCAGTGTAGGAAAAACGCAGCTGCAACTTTCAACTTGCTTAATAGCAAGCGTTGACAATACTGAATTATACTGTACTTGTACTACAGTATACTACTGTACTGTACAAATACTATCGACAGGCTGTCAATCCTTTGTCATTAGCACACCTAAATCAAACATATCTATTTGTGATCTGATTAGCCAAAGCTGTGTTCTCCCTACAAACTCTGAAAAAAGCACCCATTCTATTAGCGTCCTCCATATAATTGTGTGCGCATATATGAGAGCTAATAGCTTTGGTAACAGCAGGACAGGGAGCACAGAGTTCTACACAGCTTTCGCTGTGGGAAGTAAGCCTTGCCATTAGGCCATGGTGGACGCCCTCATTTGCTCTCTGTCCGATCTCTCCATTAGATGATTGACTCCTGGAGCGAGCGCAAGACTACAAGAGGGACACTTGAAGTCCAAGTCAGAAGTTTAAATGAAACACAGTCTACATATGCAGTCGATATGAGATGCACACACACCGGGGGTCTATGGATTACATAGATAAGCTCATAGCAGACGAAACTAGACAAGGGGATTAATGAACGTGTGTCTTGCTTAAAACAGTGGGGAATATAAGAAACTTTTAACAAATTATGTTATTGCAATAGATTTTCTTTTATATTTTCACAGCGTTTGACCGGTACTTCCGTAGCCGCTCGCTGTCTAACAATCGAAGGAACGTGTGGTTCGCAGAGTTCTGGGAGGAGAATTTCAACTGTAAACTAGGAATGCATGGGAAACGACCTGGAAGCCCCAAGAAATGTACAGGTAAGATGGTACAATGGTACGCACGGTGTTTCATAAAACAATATGGTCATGGTTTCAACAAACAGTCCCTAGTTTTACTCACCTCACAGCGTTAAATGTTCATTCCTGTAACGGGTTCACTAAAATTAGGTTGTCCCACATACTGTCAATTGGAAATAGCTTGACTGTGCTTGACTAAGACTCTATTTAAATAAGTAAGTAGAATGTATTTATATAGCACATTTCACAGATAAAAATCACAAAGTACTTCACAACTGTAGAATAAAATACAACAATAGTAAATGCATGACAGCACATAACACGAATAAATAACCAAACAATAGCAAATAAACAGAAATACACGTTGGACCGGCCTCACCACCCTACAGTCTAACTAAAAGCCTTTTTAAATAAAAGAGTTTTTAGTTGTGTTTTTAAAAGTTTTCACTGAATCCAAGCAGCGTAGGGAAGGGGGCAATGCATTCCACAACCTAGGTGCCACTGCTTGAAAAGAACGGTCCCCTCTAGTTTTAAAATGTGTATGGGGAACAATTAAAAATCTCTGACCTGTTGATCTAAGATTACGAGAGGACGTGCACAGCAGTATCAGGTCATAGATGTAAGGGGGCGCTTCTCCTTGTAGGGCAATAAAAGTTAGAACCCAAATTTTAAAATGCATTCTAAATTGCACTGGTAACCAGTGAATGAATCTAAAACAGGTGTGATATGTGCCCTTTTTCTAATGCGTGTTAAAAGCCTCACAGCAGAGTTTTGAACAATCTGGAGGCGATAAAGCTGTTTCTTATTGAGACAAGTAAAAAGACTGTTGCAATAATCTAAACTAGATGAAATAAAAGCATGGATGATCATCTCAAATTTGCCTTTAGACACCAGGGCACTTATTTTAGATATGTTCCTTAGTTGAAAGAAACAGATTTTAATTAATAGTTTTTAGTGTTGCTCCATTGACATGGCTGAATCAAAAACAACACCTAAACTCCTAATACTCACACAGACTTGCACAGATGAGCATAAGGCATAGATGAGCATAAGGCACCGATATGTTGCTTGATCTGAGGAATACTTTGCTCAGAGGCAATGATTAGTGTTTCAGTCTTAGCAGAGTTCAGAAGTAAAAAGTTATCATTTAACCACTGCTTGATACTAGTCAGACAGTTGATTAGAGAGGACAGTTTGTGTAACTCAGTAGGCTTAAAAGAACAGTACAACTAAATATTGTCTGCATACAGATGATAAGAAACTGGCCAATTATCTTTCCTAGAGGCAGCATGTACAAAAAAAAACAGAATCGGTCCCAGAACAGAACCCTGAGGTATCCCACTCGGTAGGCCGTGTCTGACATGATTTTGTTTATAAAAGCACTAAAACTTCTACAGTACCAGAAAGGTAAGATGAAAACCATTTCAAAACTGCACCAGATATCCCTATCCTGAAGTTTATTAATCATAATATTATGTATACTGTCAAAGGCAGATGTAAGGTCCAATAAGACGAACACTGTGTGCTTCCCAGAATCCGCTGACATCATAATATCACTGGAAACTTAGCAGTGCAGTTTCCGTAGAATACTTTTTGCAGAATCCTCACTGATATTTGTCAAAAATGGCATTCATCTCAAAAGTAGTAAGCTGCTCAGCTACCACTTTCTCTAAAATCTTAGCCATGAAAGAAAGTTTAGATATTGAGATGATATTGAGTTTAGATGAATCTAAATTGGGCTTTTTAAGAACAGGTTCAACAATAGCATGTTTAAAAAATTTGGGAACCACACCAGTTGAAAGGGAGATGTTGATCATTTCCACAACACAGGGGCCAATAAAATCAAACGCCTGCTTAAACAACACAGTTGGAAGAACATCACTGTGACAAGAAGAGGGTTTCAACTTAGGCGCCTTTTCTCTTTTCAGCAATCACAGTTCAACTCTGATTGCAAATGCAACATGGTTACATTTGCAACTGAAAACAAGTTCTAATTAACAGGAATATAAGACTACAACAGCCCTAGTTTACGGCTTATTCCCTCAAGCGCACAGCCTAGACCCAGTAATGTTAGCAGTAGAATGACTTCTTTGCTCATCCCAATTATATTGTGACCCATAACATATTTTGGGGAAAATATGCATACATATTCTCTAAGGCTGTTTTGCACTGATCAGTCGTCAACGCCAACCTGGCATACCAAACCCCAGGTTCATCTAGTATGCATACTGAGCACTGCTCTTGTATCTAGATACCCATAAAGCACTGAGTCTAATGCTTGCCTTTAAGGAGTACCATTGTCTAGTTGTATGGGTCCTTTGCTGCTTCTTATTTCCCGGAGTGATGTAACTAGATTTTGCTCAATGAACAATGTCCACACATTTTCCCAATTTGTTTTTTCTCTTCATTTATGTAATTATTTGTTCGAGGTGATGAGGTAAAAAAACCTTTAAGATAGAAATTACAAACATCAGACCTTTTGATATTATAAACACGCAAATGCAACATTATTATATTCACTTCTTGCATACACGTTCATATATCCAATGAGCCAACATAATATCTTTAAATAGAAATATATCAATATTTGACTAAATAGTTAAATATATTAATACAGACTTTAAATATATCAATTTCTAAATTAACTCAAATGCAAAAAGTATCTTACACGTATTTTAACATTGTTCCCATAATTTACTAAACATGAGACATGTACATACACACAACCCACACAGTCCTTTTAACAAATGGTTTGTCCCACACACATTAACGTAGGTAAACATCAACTATCCATTCTTAACATCGGCTGTGATATTACAACTGTGCACCCAAAAGGCCTTTAACATTATTCAAAATTCGGCCTCTCCGATCTATAAGAAGTCGCTGCACAGTCTCACCGGCGATACGTGTAATATGCTAGTTCTTGCATTCTGTTTTGTTTGGTCGGGGTCTGTTCGACCTCTAATCCTAGTTGCACAGCGTTCCCTCTACGAAAGAGTGCCGGGCAGCATTTACGTAACAAGAATGTTTCCTTCCGGCGACTGTTGTCGATTCTCGCATTTTAATTTACCCTTTAAATTCAGTTTGACTTGACAACCATTGCTCTACAATAGCCACATTATCTGTACACTGTCAGCTGGGAAAGACATTCATTGTTTCCTGCAGTCTATAGTACATACAGTATGGCTTCCAAGGTACTCACAAAGATGTAAACCCCAACAGGTGTCTGTGGACACACACACACACACACACACACACACGCACACACACAAACCCAGAAATGGAGATGTGTGTCCGTGTGTATGTAAGTCTATACCAGGATGATGATGCCATTAGTTCAAATAATTAGCTTTGCACGGACAGTGACCAGATCGACCAGTTGTTACTGCCAACAGTGTCTTTGCAATTGTGTTATGCCCCTGCGTGTGTGTGTGTGTTAATGTGTGTGGTCATTTGTTGCGGCCCCTGTTGTGTTACGTCAGAGACCATTAACTCGGATGTGCCAGGGTTGGTGACCTTCGCATCGTCAACACAAAAGCCAATCAGTGGCCTGCAGTTGAAGGTTACCACGGTGACACAGTGCCGTTGGGGGGGTGGGGGTGGGAGGAGGGGGAGAGAGAGAGAGAGACTTTTTATATTGCCCTATTGCCTTTTCTTGGTTTTATCATGCAGGCACGCCTGTGAGATGACCTGTTTGTTGTATGTAGTGTTGTAATTTATTCTTATAACAACTGATTTAGGAGACACATTTGAACTTTTAGCACTTTGACTCCAATTACAAATGTAATAGTATGTTTTTAGTTTATAGTTACAAATAGTGGTATGATTGTAGAACATTTCCAATTAAATACCGTGATAATGTGCAATTTAGGAATTTTTTGCTAACAGTTCACATATTTGGTACATAAGCACACGTGCTCTGTGGACAGTTACCATCTGCCAGAATGAACAGCACCAAGCAACTGATTATACTGCCAATTACTGAACTAACTTGCTACTAAAAGTTTATTTGTTCATTGGTTAGTTGCTTACAGTAGTTTGATAAAATAGACATGTTGTGGACACAGCAAAATACAAATTCTACGTTTAAATAGCCAAAGTATTACTTTAAAATACTGTAATGACTTTCATGTCCTTGGAAACTCAATAAGGGCGTCCTGTTCAGTTGTGTACACTGACAGGAATATTTGCGCCCATAACCCATAAAACCCCTTGATCCACTGATATTTTCTTTATGGTCTTTTTGTTTATTTTTTTATTCAACCTCCTATGGTTATGAAACCACACTTTCTGGAAGGATATTTTATTATATTATTTGTGTTCAACTCCAGGAACTGATGGCAAGAAGCTAATGTGTCTATTATAGCACACACGCACACACACACACACGTGTGTTAATTCAAGCAGATCATTTCAAGCAGGTCTATTTTGTGAGTTTTGATGCAGTTATTTGGTGCATAACTATGGTTCAACTATCACTATAAATACTGTACTGTATTGTTGTGGCATACAGTATAATGCCCTGTGCTGTGGCAATAGAAGAGCAGGATTTCTTATATAAATTATAGTTTCTCACTATCTACTATACTGCCTGCTCTTGATGTTAGCTAAACATAGTATCAAATAAATGTCTCTCCCTTTCCTGCTTGTAAACCTCCATAGGTCACATAGAGTATATACACATTCTCAAAATACACTATGAAAATAATTAGCTGAGATTATGTGTTTATTACCTGGGTAACCAATATGCCAGTGTATAGTTCAATTGGTGTGTAAGTGATGACACAGCTGAATCAAACATCCACTTGATGTCGAAAGTTATGCTTTTGGCATCTGGAAAAAGTTTCACTATTCCTTGTTCATGTGACATTAGTGATGTGTGCCTATCTTTGGGAGTGTTTGTGTTTTTCTGTCGCTCTGTGAGGCATTCCCGCCGTTTTCGGAAATTAATTATAGCTCACATTACTGCACACTGCAATACAGACACACATACACACACACACACACACACGCCACATAAACAGAGCATCTTTTAACAAGGCCGATGGGGACTCAGGGTTATTAGGCAAGCAGGCCGTGATAAAGTGTTCTCTCCCTGGTGTAAAAACCTGCTGCCATCTGCCACGGCTGCTAATTGAGACCCA
Source organism: Forbesichthys agassizii (assembly GCA_026546735.1). NCBI lineage: Eukaryota > Metazoa > Chordata > Actinopteri > Percopsiformes > Amblyopsidae > Forbesichthys > Forbesichthys agassizii. The sequence goes on along the minus strand of JAODLL010057561.1, from coordinate 6,024 downwards.
GGCCTCATCCTGTGGCCTCCTCCTCCTGCCTCCAGCACTATCCCTGGCGTTGGGTAGTGCATATAGGGGACAAGGGGTCTAGTGTTGTGCAGCTAGCCTCATTTTGTTTCCACAACCAAAACGCCAAGCTTACATCACCACCGCAAGGGACAAATGAGCTTTTGGAATGTTGTAATATTTAGTTTTGAAAGTTTCTTGTGTGTGTGCGAGCAACACGGAGTGTTGTGTGACAGGGCCACAGTGAGCACCACGTCACCCAGTCATGTTCAAGATGGATGAGTGTGTGTGTGTGTGTGTGTGTGTGTTCACAGTGACGGATGGGCCTCTCAATTCTCAGTGATGGGCTGCAGATGAGCATTCCCACCTATGACAAGAGAACCCATCGCACCGGCGCACCCACACACACACACACACGCACAAAATTAAGCTACAAAGACATGCAGGCAGGCCAACACATTAACATGTATGGAAGGGCGTGCAGTCAACCGTGTCAGAATGAATGTTATGGAAGAGGGCCCTTGTGTGTCTGGTGTCAAGTGCTTTATCTATAGTTGTGATTATTATTCACCTGCATGCTGCTAATGGCGTGTATACGCATCCTAATTATAAACACTACCCTTAGTTAAAATATACTGTAATTCCAGCCACGGGGCATGGCTGGTTTGTTGCTCACAGCAGCTCTAACCATTTGAAAATGTTCTCATTTGTCTAGTGATTTACCTGGGGTTGAGACCAGCATTATAGCTTCAGTTTGAGCGCCCCCCTACCCCATGTGCACGTCTGTGTACAATTGAAATCCCAAACGTAAACCGTGAGCTTGGTTGGACATGTGGGTTTCCGGGGGTCCAAATTCCTATAGCTAAATTAAGTAGTGTAACTTTAAGGGGGTAGCATGTGGCAGGCGTGTATATAGACAACCCACCCTTTCTCTTTTGGGGCGTGTACAGTATACCCATGTACTGTATGCATGTGTGGTGTTGTCTGGTGTGGCTTTGTACCACAACACAGAATCACTGTGACTTTGTGCTGTAACAATGTACTGTAGATTCTCTGAATGGGGGGATTTCATGGTAATTGGGAACACTAAACACTAAGTAATTACAGAGCATGATAGCAATTGTTCAAAGTTCTTTCTTTGTTAAAACTTTCAGTGCTAAACGTTACATTTCCTCCTAATCAAACGAGTAAGTGTTTTAGATGCTGTTAGCATGTGTACTATTAAATAAACTTGAACCAAGTAGAGGCAGTGGATTATGCAGCTTTACAAATATGAAAGGGAAAGCGTGCGATATCGGTTGTAACACATTTCAATGAATACTGTAGACTTACCTCGTCTGGATAACACGTTGACTCTGGGCTAAGCCCCTGTTCAGCAGTATTTAAATTGGGATTTTGTAAGTGGCGGAGCTCTATCTCGCGACGAGGCGACATCGTCATGCGTCCACTTGCACTATAACCTGACATGCCAGATAGCTGTGTCTGTTAGACACATCCATTTGGGGAGCCGTCCATTGGAACTGTTTAAAAAGGGAAGGCACTTTCAAAACAATACTACACAGGTGATTGGACGAACCTGTGAACCAGCAGAGCATGTTATTAAACCCACTCTTGCAGTGGAGAAGTTGGGGGAAGAGTGAATTCTCTTAGACATTCTCATACATTCTAATTAAACCATTGCTATATTGCTTCATCTATGTTAACCTCTGTAGGACCCGCCATTGTTGTTTTCAAGGTTGTTTTCAAGTCTCCTTCATCACACCTAAACCACACCCGTAGATAACTGTCATGCTGTTAGGTCACACAATAGGTTTACCAGACAGATGTACAATGATTTCCAAGCTGATTCTCAAAGCCAAGTCAAACGAGCGAGACCATCCTGATCTCACGAGGCTAGCCCACCTATACTTCAAGGTATTTCTGACTGGCAGTGAGAAGATGCTGGACAAAGCATAATGTATAAAATATTTATTTCCAGTATAGCTCTAACACCTGATTTCCACCGGGCGCATCTCTGTTCCGTCGCTTCAGCAATTTGTTTTATCTCTGTCCTCTGCACTGCATCCTACCCAACCGACAGCGTGTCAGAAGCAAAGTGTCTTGTTGTGTTTTCACTGAGTTTCCATAGCAACAAACCAAACAAAAATAATGAGTTATATCTGATTGGCCGTTGATCGCTTTCAAAAGCGTCCCAGAACCGTCGGTCGTCAAAAATAGAACTGATGGCTATTTTTACCAGAGCCGAGCAGAGAGCCGCTTCTGGGACTGTTCTGGGACGGTTCTGGGACTCTCCTGGGATGCTATGGTGGTTCACTTTCACTGACAAGAGCTCTGTGATTGAGCCGGAACTTGGAAATCGGTGGTTCTTTACACCAATATTGTATAAATTCTAAATAAAATCTAAATTATTAATTAAATTGAGTATATTTGAGAAGTAGTTGACGAGTTATTTTAATTGACATGCACGATGACCAACTGCATAACTCAATGCCTACGTCGAACAGAGTAATTTGGAGGTACGTGGACAGTCCACACACACAAAATGAACTTCAAGCGCACCATCCACCACGCACAGCATGAAGTGTACTTTGGCCTTGAGCAAGTGGTCTATGCAGGTCCCTGGTTGGGTCAGAGTGTGCCAGTTCTGCATGCAGATGCTGAGTTAGCCCGCATGAATCCATGTTTTCACATTTCTAACCTTCAATTTTCACCACGGGAGTGTTTTTGCCATTTGCTCAGTTGTGTGTATGTGTGTGCTATTTGTGTGTGCGCATGCACGTTCACGTGCACTCCCTGTGTCTCCCGGGAGACTCTCCCTGTTAGATTGGTGTAACCGGCTCAGGTGGGGCCTTGGTTGAGTTGCTGGAGACACACACACACACACACTGTTGCATGCTGGGAGACCTGAGGCAGGTGAAAGAGAACAAGTGTTTGTGCGCTAATGTTATTTCACACCCTGTCCCTCCTCAGCGACGGCCACGCTCAGCTGCTCTCCTGCCACCTTCACCTTGTTTGCTTGCCCCGTGTCCTTCATTTACTGTTGCTTTTGTTTCTCTCTCTCTCTTCCCCGTCTCTCCTTTACCAAGATCCTTTCGCTTCTGGTTTCCATCGGCCCCCATCCTTGCTCTTTATTTGGCCATTTGCTTGGCACGTTTTACAGTGTGGCCACACACACATGTGTATGTATTAGTTTGACGAGGATAAGAAGGAGAGAGAGAGAGAGAGAGAGAGAGAGAGAGAGCTGCCAATGATTCAGAATAATATGAATAATGACCACTGAATTATTTACGTTGGTGGTCTGTACTATCAGCAATAATATATAGGCGTAATATAGCAGAGGTGTAATATATATTAGCTCCATATGCCGGTGGTATGATATGATTCATGACCAGCACTGGTGCACTAAATACACCCTGCTGATAGAAACCAATAGGCTCTTCACCCTGCTGCGTGACATGGGATGATAGGGGGGAGAATAGCGGAGAGTAAGAGACAGATGATAGGGGATAGATACAGTTTCACATACACACACATGTGTACACCGTGTGTGCTTGCGTGTGGGGTACGATAGACTTGGTGGTTGAAACATCGCAACAAACATTTAAACACCCACCTGGTTGATGTTCCTATCTACCGCCTCCATCACGTCTAATCACCTATACTGAATCTCTAATGACCCCCCCCCCACTTCCACTTCTCACACTTTCATTCCGCAGCCACATCATTCACATCAAGTCTCTAAATATTAATTATTTTATCTGCATTCAATTTCTTTAGTGTCTTCAAAATGAGAGGACATGAACACTATCGGTAGGGCGTCAACTAACAAATCTATATCTAGGGCTGGACGATATGGACAAAATGTATATCACAATATATTTAATGATTTCATTCAATATGGTATAATGGCATAATTCCAATATCAATATGAACAAAAATTCTCAGAAAACTGCTAAGAACAGCCACAACGGAGTACTTACAAACTTTTACAAATAAGATATACACATAAATATTCACCTTTAAGACTTCAAATTAACAAATATATATATAATAATATGTAATATTAATTAAGCTTTTCTGTTACATTTTCTGTTAGGTGAGCGAGTTGATAAATACATTAAAATAGTTTCGCATTTGTGAAAACATCTCACTACTGTTAAGCACTGTAGTGCAAGTCAACACGCTTTCTGTTAGCCTGCGCCCCTCATTCAGTGACAAATGCTGTGTAATGTATTATCTTATCGAAATACCAGAAATACATTTAAAAATCATCTCACAGTTATTGAAAAAAAATTATATTGCTATATATATATATATATATATTTAATTATTGTCCAGTCCTACTTTAGACTATAACAGTAAATCACATTGGGTAAAAAATCCAAAAATAATATTTAATAGTCAGGTTAGAACAAAAGCAAAAGATCTGGTGAGGTAGGAGTGTAAATATATTTATAATTTGTCTTCTTGTTCTTTATAGGTTATTTAGGTATTAAGAACTGATTGGTGGCTTTCTTGTGCATGAAACTGACATTAGTGTTCAGAGTGTCTGTATTTATGTGCAGTTTATGAGTGTTACATTAAATGTGTATTAAAAGTGTTATGCAGTTTACTATGCTGCCATTAGCTTGAGCTGTTTTAGGCATCTTTGTTAAATGAGAGCAAAGCTAATTAGCCCACCTTGATGAACATCCATTCATCACCACCTGAATTGGCTTCATTCCGGAGATTATAAATACATTTTCTCACTTAATTTATCTCTTGCACCAACAAGGAAAGGATTAATTTGTCTTCTGATGAAAAGAGAAAAATAAATAAAAGGGGAAGCTTTTGTTTGTTCGTTTGTGGGGCAGAGATTGGATTTGTGTTCCTAATTGATGTTTAATTGAGGAGCTTGTCTGAGTCATTAGTCCATCTGTCATCCATCACTGCTTATCAATCACTGCTCATGTAAATGCTAACACATTGCTCCCTGATGGCATCCATCAAATCCCACTTTGCCAGTAAACATGCTAGCTAGCAGACACAGCATGTTATGTAACATTAGCCTCACTCCAATGCACACAGGAGTTGTATTGGTTGCAGCTGCATGAACTGCTACGTAGCCTCACGAAGTTGGAGACAGTTTGCAAGACACAAATAAAGGTTTAGCTTTGAAAGATGGAACAGAAACTGGAACAAAATAATATTGAAGAAATTATTAGTATTTTTGTATTTGAGCACATTTTTTTCTGTTTTGTGTAATTTGTAAAACTTAACTACATTTTAGTTTACTACATTTTAGTTGAGTTAGTTCTTAATGCAGGGTTTTTCCTGAATGAAAATTGGCCTTTTTTGGGGGTGACTTTGGACCTTCTAGAGAAAATACATGATCATAGAAAAATGTGTGGGACAGATTTGTTTGTATTTGGTACCATGCTGCTGTACACAATAGCACTAGCTACGCTACCTGACAAAACAAAGGGACATCATAAGTTATTGTGTGTGACTCATGTCACGACCATGGATGTTCGATTGCCTTCCCTAACTTTGTTTTTGTTTTCTTTATGTTAAGTTCATAGGATGTCCAGTATTTTAAATGTTCTCTAAAATAAATTATTATTATGTAGGTTTCTCATCACTACCAGGTTCACCGTGTCGTCGCGTTCGTAACACAGTTACAAAAGTGTATCATAGTGTTATACTGTAGTTAAATTGGTTATGGTTGCGTTAATAGAATGATCATACATGACAGCAAAACGGAGATGTTGATGTTAGTTATCTAATTTATGTTTACACATTTCTTTTTGCTGTCCTCTGCTCGCTGTGGTTCAGAGATGGTGGGCTACCCCTCGACGTATGCATGCGCTGTGTGCACAAGCAAGTGGGGTGGACCACCAGATACTATTCACTTGAATTTACAGAAAACGTACTATCTTTATATTTATCATTGTCTGGATACAAATTGATCTACCGTAAATTCCGGACTATAAGCCGCTACTTTTTCCCCACACTTTGAACACTGCGGCCTATACTACAGTGCGGCTA
>JAODLL010057550.1:5000-18383 GCA_026546735.1 Forbesichthys agassizii | reverse complement strand
GCTATTATCTTTCTCTCATATGTCTCTCTCTCTCTCTCTCTCTCTCTCTCTCTCTCTCTCTCTCTCTCTCTCTCTCTCTCTCTCACACACACACCTTCTCTCTCCCTATTATAATGCATATTATCAACTATATCATTGCCCCTCTGGAAATCAGCATTTGTGCTTCATTTAGGTATTTGCCTAAATTACATTCAGACATTGTATATTTGCAATTCTTCATTCCGTTAATTAGCAAAAGTGTGCAATTGGACACATGCTGTTCTTATTTTTGAATGGCTATACTTATCCAGCCCACTTAAAATTCTACTCCAGTTCCCCACATTTCTTTTGAGTCTTGCCACAAAAGCAAAATGTCTTCCTTGTGGAAAAATGAGTGAGCACTCCAAACTTCTCAAAAAAACCAACTTTCCTGTGAGCGAAATACAGTATTAGTCTGATTAAAAATGAGAATCCGTTTATAATAATAAATTGCCTGTGACACACACGGCACAGCATGACATCATCTGCAATACCTACCAGAAAGATACCTACTGTACCACCATATAAACTAGAATGTTGATCATAACCTTGAAGTAAACTGTTTGGTATTGTAATGCATTCTTAATAACTTCTATGTCTGCCACCCAAAAGACATTAGCGTAATTAGCGCTGCTGTGTTGCTGTACACCACTGTATATGTGATTCTTGTCAGAGAATAGCCCCTGCATAGTTCCACAGCTAATCAGCCAGTTTCTGCACCCATCATACCTGCTGGAGCCATTTGCAGCCTGCCTGCACCTTCCACTGCACTGAGACTCGTAATTGTGGCACATTGGTGCACTTACATCAAATATGCCTCCCATCACAAAAAAGAGAATGGATTAACTGTGTCATTAGACTGATGCACTTGAATACTCATCATACATGTCATTTGTACACTTAATGTATCGATCTGATGCCCCATACCCATATATAGAAAGTGTATTAGCTTACAACAACTACACCTTTAATCTAAGGGCTTTGAGCTGTTTTTGGCTGCCTCTTGGGCATTTAGAGGCTGGTTCCAGTCATATGTGCGATGTGTAGAACTGTGTTTGATGTCATTGTCATGTCAAGATAATCACATGGGAAGAACATGGAGACAAACAATAGATATATTGACAGTTAGACGGACAGATAGATACACTTAAAAACGGCTGACTTGAGGAAAATCCAAGCAGAGTGACAATAATCACAGACCACAGCCCATATATACCGATAAACCAGGTGCTATCCAGATGATAGACAGTCTCACGTGTCCTGTCTGTGTCTGGCATCAGGTCAAACGGCATGCTGCCTGTACACCCGCCCATACTGTATCTCTGAGTTTCCCATAATGCCTCTGGCCTGAAACCTGACCTTTGTTCTCCTTTTGTGCGTGAAGTCAGGCCTGTCACTTGCCAGGTTTCCTACAGTATGTAATGACACACTCCCACAGAAAGTCCCTGCTTATTATGACAAGCCATTCAATTGTAAAAGTGCAGAATGTGATGGCTATGTGTGCGTGTGTTCGTGCACTCACGCGCCTGTGTGTGCGCACGCACGAGTTCATGAATCGGATCAAAAACAAGAAGTAAGAAACAAATTCAAAGTGAATGACTAAACTACGTAATCCATCTCCTGTTTGTTTTGAGCCATGCGCATGCTGTAGTATTCTGCTTTTAAGCCACTTTTACTTTAGTTGGCTAATTTATTCAAATGTATCATATCACAGCTAGAGTCCATCTTTGATTGGACTAAGTCAAGTAAATAAGGAATGGATGTGTTCGATGATGTGCTTTGCCGGATACAATGAACGTGTGCTGGTGGAAGTATTGCTGTGTATTCGGAAAGCTGCCGGCAAACTCTGCAGGCAGGCGATTTTGCCAGACTGACGCTCTAAAATGCATTTTCCTACACCCTGCTTCTCATTAGACCAAATGTCATGTAATCACCCGATGGTTTCTAGACTCTAGACTCAAGAAATTATGGTTTTTACTAATTGGCTTCACCCACAAATTGGCAATGACCAGGCTGAATCAAGATTTATTGGGATTTGTTTCCTCATGTGGAGCTCTGCCTTATTATGGTAATAACAAATCAATATTTTAAAATGACACCGTTATTAATAGACCAATTTCCTGAGCATTACCAAAGCTACTGTAAAATACATTGTTAGGACCGGACTATACTGTATACAGTAGTATACAGTAGTATACAGTATTATCAATGTTTGCTCTTGCCTTTTTTTCAAAAACATTTTCAGAAATTGAATATTAACATTATCATATAGCAGGGAATTCACCTGGTTGCACACAGCAGGTGGCCACAATAAGAAATCACACATCACAGAATTCCTGCAGACATACATACAGATATGTCTTTACATATATTTCCACCCATTCAAATTAAAAACAACAATAGAGTGGATAATAGTAAGGGTTCCTGCACCTGGACGTCAGAAAACATTAAAAGTGTAGATATTAAACTTCTTCCATGTATAATTAACACATTGTATACACATTGACATGCATGGATGACATACTGTAGCTTATTTGTCCACATTTATTCCACATAATTTGAAAAGAAAACATACTATGAAAAACCTAATTCTATAGACAATTTATAGGTTGATCAACATCAAGGTTAAATCAAGTTTTGAAAAAGAAACTCTGGATTGACAATCAACTCATTTGACTGTAGTTCACGGTTTTTCCACACCACAGTAGCAGTGTTTATCCCTGATTGAGGAATGCAATAAATATTCATAGATTCAAAGCTGTAAAGCTTTAGTTCACAGAGAGTCTATTTAAGTTACAGTCAGGGTGTCTATGAATTACCCACAAAGATGTTTGACTTCCTATAAGTTATAATTTAGTGCTAGTAAAACAACACTATATTTATACACATAAATATATAAAAAGACACACAAATATAAAAAATACCATATTTTCTTTGTGATTAAGCGGTTGTTGAAAACGATAACACTCAAAACATCAATTATAAAGCAACTTATTTTTAGTAGGGCCTACAGCATTGTGGGCTAATAAATCAATAATCAATACTTTCCTTAACAAGACTAAATTAGCCTAATATGATAGCTATGTAACACCCTCTGCTTCCACAGTATTGCAAGTCAATATGACCTCTGCAATGTATTGAGGTAGACCTATTTACATCGTGGAGTAGGAACATCTTTGTAATGCATTCTCTCGTGTTTCTCTCTGCGTGTATTTCACTCTACCTTTTGCGCATCAGTTTCTTTTTACGCGTCATAACTCTGTATAAAAACAACTTGATTTGTCTACAGCGCACAGCAGAACATATGGAAAGAATGAAATAGCGCTGATTAACGAGACCTGGAGATCAAGGACCCAGCAACATTGAATCAACATATGGACGTTAGGCGCGCCTGGCCATGTGCGCGCAAAGCTGGAGGAAGGCGACATGATTGCCCCGTGCAGTTACCCAAGATCAAACCGGAATACCATCAACAAGTTGTGTGATTACACACAGAGGCATATATCGCATCATAATGATACTTACTCTGTTTGGGAACTTCTTCCTGGCGGCATACAATACCTTCTATTAATGTTATCCTGCGCAAAGTGGCAGCCGATTATTTCTTTATTATTTAACCTAGAAATTATTTTCACTGTCGCGAATACGAACATGGAGCGATTATTTTCGAAATGAGGAAATTATGTCGGGGCGCACATGCAAAATAGCATAGTATTTATAGAGGTAAGTGTCACTTTTCAAATATGTTTATGACATGTTTATATCACACATATTAGAGTATACGTGCATAGACCTGTAGTTTAGTTAACTATTCTTATTCTTGCATTCTCACCCCTTTTCAAATATGTATAAATTGTCAATGAATCTAGATTCTCCTTCTATAAATTGAGTACGTAGCCTACTCAATGTATAAGGAAATTGTGCGAGCGTTTTTATAGGAACATAAATGCTTCTACTGTTGCTTGTCCTTAAATTTCACTTTGAAATTGTATTGGACTAGTAGGAACATCTTAAATGAATATGCAGTCAACAGGCAAATATTAGACATACAGAGGTGTCATAAAACACCGCAGGGCGTTTTGGCTGCCCTTGTGTGTTTAGGGTTCGCGTTTTGTCTAAATCCATACAGTCGGTAACGCAGCCTAAACGTGAGATGTTTATTGTTTATTACGTTAAGTGTGTGTGGCTTGGTGCGTACAAAACGGTATCTAAAGATACCGTCAGACAAGGGGGAGCAAAGGTCCTCAAACGTCAACATCCCAAACAACAATGTATTTCCATTGTTGTTATTGAATGGGAATATGTTATGATATTGACCAATGACCAAACATATGCTTCAATCCTGTGCTTCACTAACATTTAAATGGTGTTGTATACAAGACAGCTACAGTACAGAACTTGTACTGACTACTGTATGCAGGCTATCTGATACATTGTACATACAGTAGTATCTAATTAAATTCTCAATAACTCTATAACAATATTTTATTTGTTTCTTTCAGTTCTCAGGGAAACATGCTGACGCCTCTTTCATCCAGCACAGCACCGAAACTGCTGGCATATGCATATTTTACCTAATTAGCTGAATAATAGTTTGAAAATGTATATCAAGCACTAAGATGTTTTGGAATGTGTTGGGAAACTGTCCTATGAAACTTGTCATCTCTGATGCACTAACTCAAGGAAATCAAAGGAAACTAAAGAGAGTGAATATTTGATATCCAAAATGGCACACCAGTGAGACAAATATTCATATACACAGTCCATTAAAAAAAGCAAGGCCACTTTTGGTGTCTGACTGGGCTGCTGGGACTTTTCTGCTGAACATGTGGAGTTGTGTGTGGTCTGCTATGCCCAGAAGGTTGCTTATCTCTGATGCCTCTGTGCACTTCTGGGGCCTGCTCTTTGGAATACTATACTTCAGCGAACCGCTGACAGCTTGCCCCAAGAACTGTCACTGTATTGAGAGAAGTGCCATGACCGTGGTGCAATGCATGTCTCGCAACCTGGACAAGATTCCCTTGGACCTCCCCCGCGACACCGTCATCCTCCTGTTGGCATCCAATCACATCACTAGGATCCCCAGCCAGGCCTTCAAGGACCTGCGGAGGCTGCAGGAGCTGGACCTGTCCAACAACAACATAGAGGCCGTAGAGGCCGGGGCATTCCAGGGCGTATCGGACAGCCTTCGGGTCCTGGACCTATCCAACAACCGCATCCAGAGTGTGCCCAAAGAGGCATTTGCGCGCCTCCGGGCCAAGATCAGCCTCTCCCACAACCCCTGGCACTGCGAGTGCACACTTCAGGAGGTGCTGCGGGAGCTGCGCCTGGACCCCGAGACGGTCAACGACGTCAACTGCCACACGGCCGTTCAGGACGAGTATGCGGGCAAGCCCGTCATACAGGTGCTGGACTCAGGGATCAACTTCTGCAACTTCCACCACAAGACCACCGACGTGGCCATGTTCGTCACCATGTTCGGCTGGTTCGCCATGGTGATCACCTACGTCATCTACTATGTCAAGCACAATCAGGAGGACGCGCGGAGACACCTGGAATACCTGAAGTCTCTGCCCAGCAGCTCACAGATTAGCAAGGACCTCGACACTATTAGCACTGTTCTCTAGCACCTCCCCCAGTGCATCTTGGGAGGGGACTGTGTGTGTGTTACCATTTGTGTTTTAGTAAAACTAAATGTAAATGTAAAAATGACAGAAAAGCTGTTTTAATGTCAATGTATTCCCTTATGATGACTCTTTATTGCTAGCCATTTAATTATTTAGAGCGGTTCCATCCGTATATTCCAATGAATCAAAGGTGAAAGCCCGAAGTATAAACTGAAGAGAAAGTGTTGAGATCAAAACAACAGGGAAATCATAAAAAGTGATAGACTGAGTTATTATCATCTAAGTCTTGAGATATTTCCTCCTTAGGAGAATGACAAACACAAAGGTTTTGCCACTATAGTTAAATGGTATCAGTTTATTTATGTGCACTTCACAAACCAAGGACATTCCCTGATCCCTCTGCTAAAGTGTGGTTATAAGGAATTACTATATCTGTATCTACCTTCATGCCTTTAAATAAGCCAATAAGTTAATTACATCAATAGCTTCTTTTTTTTTCTTCTTACAAATAGCCTGCTGGCACATTTTTGTATTTGCTCCAAACAAACTATTTGCATCTCAGTATATGTTAAGTGTTCTTTACCTGAGTATAGCCACCATTTGTAGCTTGCACGTTCAAATTGATTGTCATCATTTAGGTGTTTGTACATTCCTTTAAAAACACAAAGATATTGCATTTCTGAAAATGACATTCCAGTTTTCAACCTGCAACAGGCGCAGTTTGTATTGATGACATGGTGGTGCAACACCGCTTTTTGTACAGTGGAAAAGGAAAATAAATGTGCTGGTCAGCAGCTGTCAGTGTCCAAGTGCCTATTCTCGGGGACATCTGCACCGTCGCACTGTAGACAGGGCAGCCGTCTTCCATGCACTCCTCTGCTGTTGCAAAATACAAAGTCAAATGCCCAGCCAGCACACCTGCAGAACATCTTTTAACTGAATTAGAGGTGTGAGTAATTGAATTCCAACTGCTGCCGTGTGACTGCACCGAGGCAGGTCTGTTTGTCCTGTATCTCATTTAAATGCAATGTTTCTGATATTGGTATTAAACACAACACACCTGCATTTAAATACATTATAGCGCCACAGGAAGGGATGTTGTTCCCCACAGACAATAAACAACGTGCTGGACAGACAATCGCACAGTATTTTGTCGTCTTTGTTGTGTAGATGACTGATGCGTTTCCTGCCGCTACGTGAGTGGTCTCCATTGGGGTAAATCCCACACATCTACACAGCAGGTTTTTCTTAAAAAGTTGTAATTTATTTAAATTACAACTTGACCAAGGTATATATTACTGTAGTTTGTGATTCCACATAATGACAGATTTTACTGATTTTATAAGTGTCAGTGTGTCGGTGCAGTTTAGTTCTGTATTTTTACATAGTGTGCTTGTCAGTCATGTCTAACATGCTGGGGTTTGATGAACATAATAGTTAATGTTCAAGGTTATCTTTATCCCGAGGGGCAAATTGTGTTACAGCCAGCGGTAGCCACATGACAGACAACAACAATAGTAAAAAAATATTCGTATATAAAGGGAAAATAGTCTAGCGGGTTCCTTTGTAGTGCTCACAACTTAGCCGTCCTGCAGGCAGGGAGACTATTATATTCCATGCCTTCTGCATTTGGAATAGCTAATAAGTTATATCGCACCTTATTTAGGTAGCAAATAACCTGTCATAGAAAAACCTGTTTATAACACACTGTAAGTTAACTAAACAGTTACGGTAACTTAAATGTTTTATGGAAAAACATACACTATGTTAATTGGGATTTTTAACAAGTTATAATTTTATAATGTATGAATGAACTGTTAGTACTGTTTTTTTTTTTACAAATGTGGAAAGTGTACTGTATGTAGTATATATATTCTGCCATTTTTTTAATACTACCCCAACTGCCACAAACTGTTAGCCTACTGGGGAATGTAAACTTAAATGTCATTTGTGTTTTTATGTGTTTCCACATTAGTCAGAAAGACTTGACCTGTGTATTTTTGTGATAGAAATTAAAGGGCTCCAGAGATTTGTGATAATCTGTTACTTATCAATTTTCTAATTTGTCTACAGCATCAAACGACGGTTGTTTTTTTTTGTGTATTCAATACAGCCAGCAAGCTTTTCAAATAAATGTTCTCGTTTTTCAAAATGAATAATGCCTGACATTTATATTAAGTGGAAACAAATGTGAAGAAAATATGCTTTTATTTCAAGACAAAAAATACACAGTATTATTTTTTAATCCTCAGTTGAATCCAAACAGAATAATAAATACATAAATATATTATTTTTAAGACATTAGACTGACACATTGACACAAATGGACCAAATGGTGCATGCGTAACTTCACAGACTCCAATCACTGGCACGACATCCTTGCACCCTTTGAGCACTTGCCTTATTTAAAATCCCATTTCCACTGTTATTGCATTGGTGATGCAGTCATGTAGTTGCAGTCCAACAATATGTTTCTTCAGCAAGCCGGATCAAATCTGACACCAGGGCTGGACATTTGCTCCCAACTGTTATGAAACTACAGTATACTGTTTGGGAATACGACATGCAATGTTTGTTCTATGCCTTCCCTGTAACATACAGTAGCAACATGAATTGCATCATCATGTAATACACTCCACTCTATGCACCTGCAATTACAGAATACTTGTAAGATAACTAAAGTGCATCTTTAGAACTTTAAGGATAAATTCATTATTTTGACAAACAATGGTGGCATTGTACAGGCAGACCATTAAACCTTATAAAGGGCAAAACATGCAGAAGGTAGGGTTTAAACGTTGGACATTTTTGAGTATAATATAAGGGTTTTACTGAGGGTCAGAATATTGACTTGGCAACAGTGTCTCTGGGCGCTTGACTGGCCCCCCGACAGGAACTTGTACTTGATGGTACCGGTTCTGGCAAAGGTCGATTACTAAGTCAATCCTATTAAATTGGTGAAATACATATTTATTCAGAAGTGTACTGTACTGTATAAATGAGGGCAAAACATCAATATAAATACTGTACGTATTGACGTGTGTTCTAACTAGGTCACCCCATTTCCTCTAGGCAGGGCTCTTGGTATTTGCTTGCCTGCACATGGGACATCATTGGTTTAAATATGGGATGATATTGATGATATTGATATTTTTCATCTTCAATCGTTTAATATAGTTGTATGGGGATACTATGTGAGCATCGAACTATACATTGACAATGACGTGTGCGCGTGTTTTTTTCAATATACAGAATGTATTTATTTGCTGTGGTCAAACTGCAGTGGAATAATTATCAAATGTTCCGTCCTGTTTCCTGTGAAGCCTCAAGATAGAACAATATGCGCATGTGTCAACACTGTCACATTAAATAATGGATTTTTAACATTACAAATGTTTCTGCCTTGCGTTTTTAGTTTATTTTACCAAATCAATTGGGAAAAAAACTGCTTTATTGAGAAATTAGTTTTAGGGTTTTGGGGTTACTGTATATACTCTGTAGTACTGAAATCGAAAAGTCATTACTGAAATAATCTTTTGGCTACTTCGTAGTTCTGAGATCCATCTCACCTATACCATACAGTTGTGTATTTTTCTATATCCAGTCCCTAAGCTGCATCCATCATCCTTTCATTATGCAGCAAGAAGCCTACACTTTAAGCCTTTGCTCAGTTTTTTAGGTAGACTAGCAAACTGTTACTAAATGAAGTCACATATTTCGTCCCCCAGCTGTCTGCAGTAAGTCATTCTGCTGTTACATGTAATATTTCCTTCTACAGCTCATTTGTGCAACTTGTACTATTGCTGACATGCCAGCAACCCCTTGAGCCCGCTGGGAGAATTTGACAGCATTGAGTAAGCAAGTACACATTTTGAGAGTGTGACTGTAAATTCTCCCAGAATCTACACATTTGTCTGATTTAAGTCTGAGCCATATGTTGCCTATATATTGTATCATATCATATTTTTGTTCAGAGACAAAATGCAAAGTAAATAACTTTGGGTTCAATTCTATTAAATGTATTTAGGGAAATATCAAAATAGGAAAAGCTCTGTATAGAATCTGATGAGCATTAATTTAACTCAAATATGTTTTGTTTTCCTCTGTTGATAAGAAGCCGAATGGGTCTACTTATGCTTTCACCCCAATGGATTTCCATTATATCATCAATACAGAACCACAAACATTTTAACCAAATGGAAGATGTGACAGCAGTCGTCATGCGTACTGGTTTGTCCTTATTACACTTGGCATCTATTCATGATTTCCATTCTTTTATTTGAAGAAACATGAGACGTTTCTTCAGTGGAAACATTTGCTAGCATGAAACACAGAATACTCAGGTAACATTAAAACAGCTCATTCATCTTCCTATGATGGGCTGTTAGCCCTTCAGCGCAAACTGCTCATCAAAATGCCACTAACACTCTACTGTATCACTAGCTATCATTAAACAAAGCTGCCAAACCAGTACAAGGCTTGTTACTAAATACGTTGTTGGCAAATCTGCTGTGATTACAATGTGGTAAATGCATGAAATGAAATGCCCCTAGCATACTACATTTAAGGATGTATAATTAAGTCGGTTACAGTTTTAATTTTGTGATTATGCATGAACCATACAATATTTGATTTAAATGTTAAAATAAGCATCCATAGTCATATTGGAGTAGGGATCAAGAAATCCTATAGACCTGTATTAGCCTACTGTATATATTTCCATTTTTCTCCTCTGGCTCTAGGATAAATAAAGTGCTGCATTACAGTATTATAATATATCATCCTCTATTTCCATGACAATAATGCCATGCATGCCTTTGAGCCAAAGCGGTTTGTTAGAGTCAAAATCTTTCAGTGGGACTAAGGCCTGATTTTGTAAGTGGCAGTATGTTCAACTGTACCACTGTGGTACAGTTGAACGCACTGCATGTGTTTTGCAAAACTGATGAAAGTAGAGCTATAGTTGTAGCAATGCCAATTCATTAAACTATATACAGTATGTGTCCAATAAGCAGAGTTCTATGCCCAGTAGGAGGACTGGGCGTAACCCTTCCCAATATAGAATGCTCAGACTCTATTCACAAACTTAATGTTGGGCCTGGCAACACCAGGCTAAGATATAGGGCCTCATGTTTCCATAATTATACAGATTATTCTAATCATTACACTGTAATAATATCACTCATTCTTAACATAATTGAACCTATAAGGTGCAAGCTCTACACATCTAATGAGCTTACCTTGATCACAAATACTCTAAAATCCTCCCCTGCAATCCTAGCTATTTTAAAATTAAATTAAAATGCAAAGACACCATTCTAATTCAATGCTGACTCTTTATTTTGCCGTAACACTTGATAACAAATTGGCTCCAAAAGAGGTTCATATGACATCAGTTCTGAATTAAATTAGCATCTTTAAAGATTACAGGTTGTTTGCAGTATGACAGTTGGGCAACATTTATGCATTCAGTCACATATTGATTTTAATTAAATTATTCAGCATACAGGACCTTGCTAAGGCATTATCACATGGTAAATACATCCAAGGAAGACTATTTATTTATGTTCTTACTATTTTATTACTTTGATTTCCTTTTCAATTAACCACAAAAGAAGCATAAATTATATGTATTTGTCTACATTGAAAAATGTTGTGAATTCACAAAATTTTTCCATAAATCAAATGAAATAGTGGCCCCTTAATAGTCAGACTATTGCTTCCATGAAGGTACTAAGCTCAGGAAGAGGCTGGCATGTTCATTCATCCAGGCTGACAACCCCATCACCCCTCAGCCATTTTGCAATGAGCTCAGGCTGACGGTATTAAGTAATGATGTAAGATACATGTGGTTGAATGAAGACCATCTGTCAGTGAGCATCCCACATCAACACACCATCATTTACGGCAGGGCTATTCCACTCCAGTGCTGGAGGGGAGTAGCCCTGCATGTTTTAGGTCTCTTCCTGCTCCAACACACCTGATTCAATTGACTGGGTTGTTAGAAGCCTGATAACGACCCATTTGAATCAGGTGTGTTGGAGCAGGGAGTGATCTAAAACATGCAAGGCAGCGGCCCTCGAGGACCGGAGATGAATTGCCCCGATTTACAGTATTATACTGTTTCAAGCAATTATAGTCTATTATTGTAGAGTATAGTCTCATGACTAAGCTCATAATTATATATTGTCCCTCTTATAATAATAATAATAATAATAATAATAATAATAATAATAATAATATATTGTAATTCATGAAGCCTTTCAAGACACTCAATGACAAACGAAACTTCCATTATGAATTTGCAAATTCCTGCATACAGTTAGCTTGCATTATATGAACAACTGTTTTGAATAAGAGAGATCAATAGTTTTGCAGTGGGTAGTGTGAGGCGGCAGGTGATCCAAACGTTGCTGGCTCTAACTACTCACCAAGTGTCAAGTTGTCCTTGAGCAAGACACTTGCCTAAGGGACACAAGTAAAAATGTACCTATACCATAAACAGTGGTCCTCAAAGAGGGGTTCGTGACCTATAGCCTGAGGGTCCGCAAAGTAATTATCTATATGTTTTTTTATATATAATTTTAAATAAAAAAAAAGTACATATCTATGGGATGGAAACCATTTGTGGCAATAAAACAAGCATGCTGTTATATTGCCACCTACATTAGCTTTGGGCCAATATCTCTTATTTGATTGTGACCAAAATACCTCAGTGAGTTATTGTAAAGTTCAGTGTTTTATAAGTATTTTAAGTCTATTTATAGTCTTAGTAAAGTATAAGTAATTTAATACCATTACAAAATGTCGATTTTATTACATATTTCCACCTTGTCTGAAATTCTGAAATCATATATGTTGACAGAGCCATTATGGACATATCCTTCACTTGGAACAGTGCGCTATGCACCGGCAGAAGTGGTTCTAGAGCCACGTTGGTTCTACTATCATCTATCATCAGCATATGTGCTGCTCAAACACAACAATCTAAGGCAGTAATCACAAACAATTGTTTTGTTTTTGTTAGCC
The DNA here is from genome assembly GCA_026546735.1 of Forbesichthys agassizii. Lineage (NCBI taxonomy): Eukaryota > Metazoa > Chordata > Actinopteri > Percopsiformes > Amblyopsidae > Forbesichthys > Forbesichthys agassizii. Next base: position 5,709 of record JAODLL010057550.1, on the reverse strand, counting down.
TATATGGACACGCCAACTGTTCAGTAACATGCTGTTCAGTCCACTGCAGTTCGTGTTCATTGAACTTGTAGCAAACATTCCACCATCCTGAATGCAGGGTATGCCAATCTGTCATGAATTAATCACTTCACGCAGGGTGCAATTAACCGTTTAGCTGTTAGGTTGGCTTTTGAAGTTAGTGACAGTTAGCATGGACAAATAGTCAGACATATAATCAGTGAGTTATTGTAAATTGTCTGAGATAAGAATGTCATGTGTTACCTTAATATAAATATTCCAATCTATATTTTCTAAACTTGAAATGTTGTTACAGAACAGTTATAGAAAACAACATTATGCCCATTACTTTAGAGTCTAAATTATTAATGAATATGCGTTATATGATAACTATTTGTTCAGTGTTTTCTTCCTACAATTTGAATAAGTAGCAATACAAGTTGAAACAATTGACTGTAAGTCAACTTGAGACTGGTGATATTATTAGGACAAAATGCCAGTCTGTTATCTTAAAGCTACTGATACATAAAAAATGCTATTAACACCTAAATGCAATCTGAATAAAATTACTAAAAGTATATGTGGTATGAAAATGATTAAAATTGAAATGTGTTTCTGTTTATCATTGAATTATTTATGTTATAATGTTTTAGAATTCAAAGAGTACAAATGGCAATAGTAAGCATGAGTTTAATTTGCATTGCCATTATGA
>JAODLL010057529.1:0-18389 GCA_026546735.1 Forbesichthys agassizii | reverse complement strand
GCGGGGCCTTGTCCTTAGGCTCCAGCCGTTCCCCGTCATGGAAGGCAGGGGGGGTTGTGTGTGTGGTGTTCTGTCAGTATTGCTGCAGTATCAGTTACAGTGACAAGCCAGGTCTCATGTTTTATACCCCTCCTTTGCAGAACCTTCGTTTGCTCTCTGATAAGAAATATATGACCTGTGTGTGTCTAAACGGTCTCTAAACACATCTGGAAAATAAGGCATCCATGAGGATTAAAAAAGTGATTGTTTTGCCCTGTGGGTGTGAGGGTGTGTGTTTGTGTGTGTGTGTTTGTATGTGTGTGTGTGTGTGTGTGTGTGTGTGTGTGTGTGTGTGTGTGTGTGTGTGTGGGTGTGTCTGTGTGCACGCATGTCAAGTGTACATGTGGGGAGGAACTTTGGTGGAGTTTTGCTTCTACACTTAAGCTTAAAAGAGCTTGAAAACACGATTTGAACACCTACAGTATGAGATTAATGTATCTGGTGAATCCAAATATAACAATAGAACATTAAGGACAAATACGTATGAAAGTTGATTGTGTGTAGAGAGGTGAGTTAGTGAAGCCATTCTTCCATATTAGTATCCAGTATTAGCTTCAAAACATAACCTAGTTTGGGTGCACTGTTTATATTTACCAGATAGAGCTTTTGAAGTATTGCCATCGGCACCTGTACATCGGTAAAGCATCCCTTTCTTTCCTCCAGTACTGAGGTAGCCATGTTTGGTTGTGCTCGGCACCCTGGAGAATGTGGAGACATCTTCAAAAGAACACCTGCCCTTATCAGTGTGCTTGACCTATTTCCCCCCTTCCTCCGTCTCTCCCCCTGCACAGCTCAGACTACAGAGGACAGGTAATCCCGTTGACACCAACAGAGGCTGGTGTAGTGCGCTCCATGATCTGGTTATCCAGCGCGGCCCTGATCACGGACCAAGATTAGCAACAGCAAGTTTGGTAGGTCAGGAGCAGTGGCACCCAACAGGGTCTAGAGACTCTCTCAACCCCCCCACCCCCCCACCCCCCCCACCCCCTTCACCCAACAAGAGATGCTATTAAAATTATTGTATTGTATTTAGGACTAGGGATGGCACGATCTAGTTTTTTCAGTCCCGATACCGGTACAGATATCGGCACTTTGGGTATCAGCCGATACCGAGCACCGATCCGATTCCATTGTTAAATTAATACGTTAAGTAACATAAATTAATAACGTAAATTAAGTTGCAAAGTAAATGACAGCCAATCTCTATTTTAGGACTTGGATGCATTTTAGAAACCTAAGAAGGAGATAATATATAAAGAGCACTTACACTATACAGTATATACCGCAATGTATTACATAATTCATATATTTTGGCTTTATTTATTTACGGTAAGTGTGAAAGTCCCAATTCGAGTTGAAATGCAAGAAAAAGCAATTGCCAAGCTGCAGAACCTGCTATAAAAACATTGATCTGAGCTTGAGTGGAGAGAAAAAAAAACAATACTCTCAGCATTGTCTATACAGTGAAAATGCTAAACATAAACAAACTTAAATATTAATGGAAGACGCCATCTCTCGAAGGTAAAGCGGTCTATTGGTGCCTCAGTGTCTGTCTGAGACAAACAACTGTCACGGCCCGCGTACAGCAGTAAGATATATGAACTAGTAGCTGATATATACCTGGCATTTCTGGTGGGCGTCTAGCCTCTTAGCAATTTTTTTTTTTTTTTACTAATTTAACATAATGTGCACTTTGTTTTATCACAGCAGTGCAACTAGATCCGTCCTAGTTGTTTACTCATTCAATTAATCGATTTGACTGTCATCAGTCGCTTTCTCCTGTCTTCCTCCGACGCGTTCAATCTCTCTTCCTCTCCTCGATAAACAGACTCTCATGGTGAGGTCCATCAGGAATTCAGGCGTTCAATGGCCCCGGTATAATGTGCTTTCAGTTGCATGATGCTAAGAATGCAGCTACTTGGGCTCTCCCTAACTCGTTTAACCAGGCCCAAGGAGCCGGCATGCAGGCCCGGCCCATCCATCACCTTGCTGGGTTGTTTATGGCAGAGCAGACCTGAGTTGACTCAGAGTCTCCGAGAGGCTGACCATACTGTAGGAGATGGACGTTAAGCATGAGACCAAGCCCCCCACTGCTTTATATGTTCATGATATAAAACCAGGCATTTGGCTTTGGGAGTGGCCTCCTCCGCTACTGAAATCAACTTGTCTGACTGGGTCGTGCTCTCTTTTGTGATTGTTTGAATCATAGTGTATGCCTATACTATATTCATGCATTGTACGCACTGTACTGTATTTAACCCAAACTATCATCTTAATAGAACAAACATTTCACAAAAAGGTAACCTGTCTGCCGAGACCATAACATATTATGGAGAGAATTGCTGACTTGTTTCTCTAGGGAAGTTAGCAATTTTTCTCATTGCCCTCCATTTTCAGACAATGGTTTACTTTCAGCCTCTTCTGTCCATTAGCACTACGTCACATAAGCCACTCTATGCTGAACGATTGATGCATAGCTCGACTGACTTTATTCCGGTGCGACGCTGCAGTTCTTTATTAACTCATTTCAGTTGTTACATTTATTTTAAGCAGTATCCCATAGCCTCCAACTAACAATACCTGAAAACAGCCAGTCATGTTGGTACGTTTTTCAAAAAATACCTCTATATAAGTTTAGCATTCGACTTTGTCAATGAGGTACATAGTTGGTCGTTGTGTATGTCAATCAAAATACAGTATCTCTCCTGTCAAGTAGGCGGATACTTGACACAGTTAGCCAGCGCTGTGTCCCAGAGTTCATGTACGTAAAGGCTGGCTCTGCGAGGCTACTTTTTGTCTAAGGCCATTTTGCCTGATGACCAGTTGTGCTAGACCTTGTTGAGTTGACCATGTTTATTCATGAGACCTGAAGTCGATTAGCCTGAGGAACGATGCCTGTGTTGTCTGACGTCTGAAACGAGCAATGCGTTTAAATTGCCAAACATAGGGTAACCTTCTCCTTTTTTGTTTGCTTTGAGTTCACGTCAAACGCTTGCGTACACACAAACTGAGGAGGTAGTTCTTGGCAAAAAAGGAATACAGTTTAAAATCAAACAATTTTGAATGTTTACACCAACCGTTTAAAAGTGAAAAGAAAATGCTTTTGCCACAAAGTTACTGTCTCAGTTGAATTTGAACACACCTCTGACGCTGAGCTTTGAGGACGTCATAGAATGTAGGCTACACCATACACTTGAGGTTGACACACATGGCACAGTTGTAATCCCCTGTGTCACAATGTCAGCTCTCACAGAGGTTGATGATGATTGATGAGTCACAAAGTAAACCTGATTCGTCATAAAGGTACACAGCAGGAGATTGGTGTGGGGCGGTGAGGGGGTTGAAGGTGGAGGTGTTGATTCACAACAGTATGCTCAGTGAAGGGCTTGGCCTGTAAGAATATCAGATGATTAGTGTCCTTCTCCTCAGCCAAATGAGTGTGTGAGCCTCCATAAACGGTCCTTTGTTTTAGCATTGTGCATCAGATGTTAATCTTTCCAGTGGTGAAAACCAGGGCAACCACCTTCTGACAAGTCCTCCGGCTCTGAACATGAGCACGTGCATGAACAGGCACAGACGCCATATCGCTTTATGACACACCCACAGCCACACGCACACGCACACACACACACACACACACACACACACACACACACACACAGTAAAAAGGTTAAAGACATGCAAGAAGATTAAGACACTGACAAGGGACTTGGCTAGGGAACTTGACACAGAAGCACAAATACACACACATTAATATTATTATTATTATTATTATTATTCATTACTAGAACTGTTATAAGTTTCCATTTGGTTGCTTGCATTATTTCTGAAATATCACACAACACTTTAAGAGAATTTCAAAGTTTCATCAAATCAGAGATGGATGTTAAAATATAATTACACCAACATCTGCGTACATAACTACTAGGCTACCCCTAGCGGGAATTAATAATGTACATTTTAATGTAGTCTGATGTATTTGCTCTGTGCCGAGGAATGTCATCTGCAAACTTTGTTTTAATGTATTCACAGCCTCACTTTAAATGTTCTCTCGTGGCGACGGAGGTATTGAGGCCCGTCTTTGACTGATGTGCACTGGCACAAGTTGTCTCCCGCTAAGCAGAGGACGACATAGGGCTTTGACAGTGTTCGCTCAGCAAGCACCCCGCTCCGAGCAGATCCGATCAGAATAGATGCCTCTCTCGGTGCTGCCAGGCGAGCTTCGCATCACTCTGTCACCGCTGTCAGGAAGTGGGATCTGCACTTAGATGCTCACTTTACAACACGGCGATGGCCCTTAACATCTTCTTTAACTCTCAAGTGAGGATTATTCTCAGTTGGGGAATGGTGGTTATGTTGAACTTGTGTTCCCTATGTGATCAAAAAAGCGTTTGAGAAATAGCAAGTAAAATTGCACATCACTAAAATTGTATGATACTGTCATGCGTTTAACACAAGGTCAAAATTATTTTGACTATAGTCGATTGCTCTCTATTATTACTGCTCAACATATTTTACTATTGTAGTAGAAATGCAATTTCATACAGAGAGAATATGTGACTCCACCTGTGTTTCCAAGTGCTGCAAGATGGATATTTCGACAATACATGCTATGTATGTTGTATGTGGAATCAAATAGCCTAAGCAAACAGTATTGATTTGTTTGACTTTGACTTTACCTTAAATGATCTCTGTCGGCAGAAAGCTTTAGTAGCTATCCTGTACCTTGTTTTGACGACCCAACAATGTAGCCGACACTGCACCATGCTGTAAAATGTCAGCAACTTGCTTTGTCCCTTAATAATGTATAAGGTTGTAGAGATCCTTTCTCAAATGTACTGCATGGACATTAATGCAGTAAGTCAGAGTTAACAATATAAACAAATAGATTTAACTTTAAATGGTCATTAATGTAATATTACACGTTTAGCCAGTGTTCTGCTATTTCATTTACGGCAAGGTCTTCCATCATCAATAGATATATTTACCTATTATTTACTAATTTGTGTCATCTTGGTTTTTTTTCCCATACACTTTGTCTCACCTGTGCAGATATCTAATTTGTTCAGCGTGTAGGCAATATTTTTTAATCACAATTTTCTTGTTTTCCTTGCCTTAAATAAAACCTAACTACCGCTGAGCATATTTGAGCAATACAGTAAGTCATAACATCTTTTAGTGGTTATTTAACTCTCATTTTCTAGACAGGTTGACAAGGGAAAACCATCGAGCTGAAACCCACGGCCCTCCCGCTGAGCACTCTGGGTAATAATAGCCTCACAACTCACAGATAATAACAGCAGAAAAGTGGGAATTAGCCAAACTTAAGGAAGGGCAGACCAAGTCATTTGGGTAATAGAACCCTGTGATAATCTCATTAAAACACTAAATCACACAAGGGTTGTGAGACCATTATCTCAACCCATTTCCCAGGGATATTTTCTACTTTAAGGTTCTTTCTAGTCAGTGCCTTGGTTAGGAATCCTTTTCTGTATGTTCGGTGGGCGGTCGCGTCGGTCGGAACAGACAAAGTTCACGTCGGCGTTCAGGTGAAGTGAAACCTGGAAGTGATGAAACCTTCCCCTCGGTGGCTCGACAGCACGGCTAATGGCCTTCCTCCGAGCCTGCCAGGCACAGCTTGTCGATACAATTCTCTTCCGCTTTTCCCGCTTGCCAGTTCCCATCTAGAGCCAATTGGTGAACTGGAATGCTGTGTACCTTTCCCACGAGGTCACCGCCACCGTCTCCGCACTTCACTTAGCCCCGACCACCCTCCTTTCTACATCCCCTCTGGTCCTTTGGTCTCTCGCTCCATTGAGTTTTGGTCATTGTGTCAGGTCCTACAGTGCAGGTCATTACTGCGAGCCTCCTTACTGTACCACTCTGGGCCAAGCAGACAAACACAGCAAGAATAAAGTGCTTTTGCCAATGGGAAATCCAAACAACACAGACTACCAAAGTTATGTGATATGCATATGCCGGTTTCACAGGCACGGATTAAGCCTAGCACCCTAACCCTAACCCTAACCCTAACCCAGACTAAAACAAAAATCCAATTAAGATATCTAGTCTCTGGGACTAGGCTTAATCTGTGAAACTGGCTCATCAAGTTGTGCTGTGCATGTGCATTTTATTGTAATGGCACATTTGACTGTTGTTCCATTTATATTTTTATGTGCTCTCAAAAATATGTTTCTTAAAAAATAGAAGAAATTTTTTCTCAAGAAAACATTTGAAAGGTTTTGAGGGGAAAGGGGTAGGACATAACCATACAGTATATTTTGCGTATTTTCTTGGATTTCTAAGGGAGTGTCGTGTCAGATTAGCTCACTTCTGTCTGAATGGTACTGTTGCAGTAAATGCCACTCCAGGGTGTGGGACTCCATGTTAAAAAGAGAGAGAGAAATAAAGACCACACTGCCACCACCAGAGAAGCTGAAGATTCAATACACTGACCTCATGAACTCTTCTCGAACTCTTCTCCAAAATATGTCCTCATTTGAAGCAGCGAGCTCAGTCTGGTCTCCGCTAACACGTGCATGCCGTCCATAATAGAAACAGCAACAACAAAAAACTTTGCTAGCTGCCACAAGTCCAGTACCGAGCAGCAGGGGGCTGTCAACAAGCCCGGCTGAAGGGGTTACATTTGTGGTCCTCGCCCAGTCAAAGTGCATATTCATCCATGCTGCGTCGCTCCAGCACTGAACTGTTCAACTGCATCTCAAGGGTGAGAATCAGACAGGCATAATTTCATGGCCATGCACTGTTGATCTCATTACTATTCTGCAACAACAGGTAGGCTGGGTGAAGTGTTTGATTGTTTCAAACAGTGGAGAGTTTTGTCACGTTTGGATTCAAGCATATAAACAGTACTTAAAGGCCAGTTTAGTCATACTTGAGAACACTTGCTAACTTCGACCTCAAATAAAAACCAACTCCGCTCCAAACATTGAGGCATTGTTGATGTTGTGAGCGGTGTTTGCCACTTAGTTTATATTCCTATTTATGGAGCCAAGGCTGCGTAGACGTACTGGAATGGTAAGATAGCATGCGAGTAGATATTTGGTGAATGTGCCAAAAAGTATATTAGTTTACGATTATCTTACAACAGCGTTTTGGATTACAAGCCTTTAGCACAGTTTTGAACATAATACAAAATGAGTGACATCAGTTCTTGTTTGTTCACATTCAGTGCAATGATGAGGAATGTTGCGTCAGCTATAACAAATGACTAGCCGGTAGATCTTCTAGCTTCTCGTTGTGCCTATCGTCGGATATTTAGCATAGATTCCATGGTAGTTTCTTGTTTCGTTACTGAAGGGAAATGTGTAACCCAATAATCAAAGGAAACGTAGGAATTAGCATCTTCTAAATAGATATTGTAAATATATATTCCTATGACCAGAAGAGTGGCCCGACACCAGGATTATGAATACACCAATTCTCTGCGTAGCTGTAAAATATTAGAATAGAGACTGAAGCCAGACTTGGCAGGCAACAAGATGCTTGCAAAGCCGCTAGTGGTGAAGTTGCTAACCGATTTGGTACCATAGGCTATGTCAAGATTCCCCATAACAACAGAATATTCTTTGTGTGCATTACACCAATCCTGTTCCTGACAAACATGTGATAAGCTTTCATCAACAGTAAACCAATGGAGACATACATGGTGTACATCTGCACTGGCTTTCCATCCAAAATGAAGTGGATGGATCCTTATATCCCCCCCATACCTGCTATTTCTGCTGCTCACTGCCTCCCATCTCTACGAGGTGGGGATATTGCACGTCTCCCTTTTTAATGTTCTCTGTAAATCCTGTGGGGAAATTACCCAAGCCCAGTCACCACCGTTTGTGACAGATGGAAAACCTTTCCAGGGGGATTATGACGCCCTAGCCTTGCTCTCATTCTCATTTCTTTTAAAGCCCGGGTATCAGTGATCTGTCAGCGAAGCTCTGGATTGCCTTGACAGAGGTGATCGTGTCTCTGCCTGCCCCTCCTCGGAAAGGGGGATGAGATCTGGCGTTATGACCCCTCTGTCTCTGCCATTCACAGCTGTCAAGTGACATGGACTCGACATTTGAAACGCACGCACATAGCCCTGTTGGGCCCTGTTACCGCACAGCCCACAACCTTGACAATGGGGTTTATTGCCTATCAGCGGTGCGCCAAATTCACAGTTGTCCTTCGAAAAAGGGATTAACACTTAAGCACAGATTGGGGAAGATAGAGTTGACTGGGAAATTGACGGACTGCTCCATTAAAGAGGTTATTGTTGACTTTCCATTCATTGCGATATAATGCATTGGTTGCAAGTGGGGGAATTTTCAGAATGACATTTGTAGTCATAGCATGTGAATTGAGTCTATTATCATGAACATTCATTAATATTTTTCATCCACCCTTTCTCTGGATATCTTAACACCCCTTTCTATATGATTGCAGTTATTTCACAAACAATATTTATTTTCCCTCCACATTTCCATCTGGGATCGCTGTTGACACTTACTCGATATACAATCCTTCCCCGGTGAGAATATTTTCTTTGTTCCTTCTCCCTCCATGATGCTACACCACATTGTTCCACTGTAAGCATACTATAACTTGCCAAGTAACATCCCAAGGGACACTCACAGTTCTGAATTGTAAATAAAGCGATAAATATGTGTCATGGCACCAGTGACTTTAAACAATCTCACGTAAAGAAAAACACCCTGCTCTTTCTGACAGCCAGAAAAAAAATAAAAGAAACGTGTGGTCTAATGGAGTAAAAAGCATTTCATTGTGTTTCCGTGAATTTCTCACAACAGCAGCCCCAGGGGAAAATAATCCATAATATATGGGTAAGAGGTTTGGTTTGTGTTTACTTACATAACTCTTGTGCCATGTGCTCCAACATAGTATACACCAGCTTACACCTGGTGTATACTTACAGTATACACCAGCCTGTGCATTCACTTTCTTTTTGCAGCTCTTATACTAATTATCTTCTTTTCCATAACAGCGGAGAATGCCCTACTGATTTCGTCCCTATAGGTCAAACTGTATATTACTACATTGCAGTGCTAAATGAACACATTTAAAAACATCCGGAGCAGATGTCAACTAGTGGCAGCTCTGACAGGGCAATTGATTAGTTTAAGGGCATATCAACAGATGTTCTGGCCAGAGAGGAATATATTGTTATAGTCACTTCCCAGAGAGGTCAGTCAAAGGTTTTCTTTAGTGCCTTTACAGTCAGTAGATTGCATTGTTAACCATATAGGCTACAGTCACCTTCCAGATTGCTTTCACATTACAGAGCCTTTTCATCTGCTATTATTCATGTAAAGGTTAAAATCCTGTATTTACCTTATCTCACTGTGACATGCAGAAACATGCACATTAGCATATTGTTCAGAGAAAATGAATCGGGGATAGCCTACTGCTAATGACACAAACGCCGTGCTATGACCCTAAGGGGCTTCTAAGAGCAAAGCAATTGTACTGAATAAAGGGCTGATAGAAGGGGGAACAAGCTGTGTTGGTCGACACCGTCTTTTGTTTCGGTTAATATTCCCAATGGTAGCCAGACACTTACTGATTCTGGACTAACCACACTATTAGAAAGACATAAAGCCTTATGGGAGCTCATTTCCATTTGTTTGTCTCCTTGCTCTTGCGTCTGCATGCAGCAAGCAGGGACTGTTTATACCCATGATTCATTTGCTACTGCTTGACTGGGGGTATGGATATTCTCTCACATGCCTGACATTCACATATTTGACTGCCCCTGTATCAATTACACCCGGTCTTTCAGCGGCCTATATTCTTTTCCACTTCCATTATTGTCAATGTGACATAAAGAGTAACATCTGTGAGGAATCATGCCATTATCTAATCTGAGTAATTCTGTATTAAATTAAATTATTTTATTTTATTCACTAATGACTTCAGTAACTGTATACAATATAGGCCTAATGAACACATATGCATTTAGTAATAAGTTTAATCATTTTTAGCAGGCTCCCCACACTGTGTATATGCTACTAACAAATGACATCACATTAGGATAAATATTTTGCAAGGAAGTTGGTGTGTAAAGATTTCCTGCTGGTCAGAGCTGCTGGAGACATGGTGAAAGAGAAAACAACTGGAAGGGTCTTTGGGGACATGGCTGTAATTTCGGTAAGTGAGTCATCAAAGACAGCCATTTAATCCAAGATCTGTCCCAGGCAAAAACGCAGGATTCTTTTGATCAAGGAATGAGGCCAACGCACGGCCTCCAGAGGGGGGGAGGGGGGATTTGGGGGAATTAAATCAATTCCGGGAATGAAAAGATCAACAATTTTGTGTTTATCAAGAGAAAACAAGCCTGCAGTTGTTTAAAAGTTTGGTATCCAGTTTTGACCGCTTTGCCATTGCTCTTATTTTACAAATAAACAATGGCAGTGAGGTTTTTTTTTAGAAAGGGAGAGGTCGATTCTGGAAATGGAAGCAAGTACAGTGCAAACAGATTTCTGCCTAAAGAGTATAGCAGATTTGGGCTACTGTACACAGATTGCACACACTAAAATGTAATATTAATTTATTATTTGGCTTGTTTTACATTACTGTTGTTGCTGAAATCCTCTATTCTATTATTAAAAGATAATAAATAGAGAAAAATGTTATACTTTAATACATCTTGCAGAATGCAGACGGAGAAGATACTAGGTACTCACAGAAAATAGGAAATGTTAAGACAAAAATATACGATTACCTAAAACACACACAGGGATACAATAAGAGGGTAACATAACACAACGTAACATAACACATTGAGGACAATGTTGCACGCCCACAACACAGGAAACACATACTGTAAATCACAGACAGATAATCACAGACAAATAGGTTCCACAAGATCACAAAGGATTTACCAGGCGGATGTGTGCTGCTGAATTCAATGTTATGCAACCATCACTCTCTCACACAAAGAAATATCAGTTCTCCTGTGGCTGTCCTCTATTATTGAATAGAGAGGAAAAACTGCAGGTGGATGGTGTTTAATATTTAAGGAGTTTTGCTTGGACCTACTGCCTGTCTCGCATACTGAAGCAAGAAAAAAAAAGAAAGAAAGAAAAAACCGTTTCTCCGTAGACCCCAGTCTGCAAACCTGGTGGCCTCCTCTATGGCCTCTGCTCCTCCCCATGACTTCCCCACCTCCTCTCACCACCCATTCCTGTCTTACTTCGCTGCTTGGTTCCACACCAAAACCCCTTCATGGTTTATTCATGTTCCATACCGTGGACATCATAAGTAGGTCTCCCTCAGCCAGTGCTCACATTCACAAATTAATCGGAATCCAGACAAACAGAGGATTCAGTAGTGGAGGATAATGGATCGGTGCTATTTGCATAGCAATATTAATTTCTCAGCTCAATCTAGGAATTGCTGCCTCTTATAAGCACTGAACAATCTTTAATGGATGTTTTTGTCTTGGTTTCTGATGGAGGGATGGTTCCTATTGGAGGGCTGGAGATGTAGTTGTCCCTATTCATCTCATTATTCTTTTTGCACGCTCCTTGTTTTCTGACCTTTTTTACACCAACATTTGGGGAGGCATGTGATGTAGCCCCGTTCTCCGAGGACCTCCATCTTCATTGCCATCCTTCCCTGGGTGTCTTGCCTCTTATGTTTAAAATGAATGTAGGAGTCATGAGGCATTGCTGAACATGCGGTGACTGTGTGTGATTGCTTCATTTTGCTATGAGGGCCTGTTCTCCTGTCTGTTTGGTGGCTGTCACCAGCTACCAGTTTGCCTCTTCATAAATAATGCAGTCTCTACCCAGCCCACCCAACGAGCGCCTAAATGAAGACAGCCTGCACTGCAGATTCTCTAGAACGGGAGAGGTTATTTCAAGGAGATTTGTGGTAAGCGAATGGGGGAAAATATAGCAAGGTGTGAAGAAGACGCATTTGTTTACCGGTGTGCGTTAACAAATATCGGCGTTCTTGTTTAGAGAATTGTACTGTATATGTGTTTGCTTTCTGGTGGGGTGGGCTGAAATGACAGAGCAACAATAGGTGCCGGGTGGGGGTAGCTTCGGAGAGAGAACGCAGAGCTCCATTGGAGAATAACTCTGCGACATGCAGCAGATATCCTCAGTGAAATATTGAATCCGGGAGAGACAAGATTGACAGAGGAAAAACAATAATGGAGGTTGTCTAACACATGAAAGTCTACCGCTTCAGAAAAATGTGGCGGAGAATCCAGGATCGAAAAAAAAAAAATCTTCTTCCATTTTACTTTAAACCACAAAGTTAAAAGTTCCTGATGCAATACCCAAGTTGCAGGCTTGTCAGTTCATATTCATACCAGGGGTTAGGACAAGAACAGCATGCCCTTAGCTTCAGCACTTATACACACATGGACACATGTACAGAAATACTTTATCAAACAGTATTACTTACACATCACATTATTTGGCATGGAAAGCTTTGAGTAGCAGCGGCTACACTATTAAGCAAATCAGCATAGTTTATAGGCACCTAAAGCCTCTGGGATTGTATCCCTGAAACACCTCGACCCCAATCTTGTAGGTTAAGCAGAGGTTAACAAATTGAGATTGCATGTCAATGCACAACGCTAGCAAACATAAATGAGCATATTAACCCTCTGTATTGTTGAACTCAACTGAACATTATTAAGGAATGAACCTCTTTTATTTTACTTTATTTATTTATTGACAGCAAGAGGCACAGAAATCGCACAGAAAAAGTTGCTCTCCATCAAAACTAGATCAGGTGGAGGTCAAAGCCTGCCATGTTCACTGCCGTGTTGGAAATAATGAGGCACTCAGAACATGGCAGGTGTAAATATGATATATGAGAGTTACACACTTAGCTGAGAATAAGCACTCTTAATTGATAGCAAGATAGCCATTAATACGGCAGAACAATGGAAAACCTTTTGTGCATGCTAGGTAATCAAACATATACAGTACCATTTTGCCTATCAAATACATATCAAAGTAATGACGAATAATGAATGGTGGTTTGGAATTCCAAGTAACAACATCGGTGGCGTTTTTCTGGGATAAACATGTGTTAGTATGCCACTGGTGTGGGGCACTTGCGCTGTTGACTGTCTCCTGAGTGCCTCTGCTAGTCATATTCACCGGCTAGTGTTCTCTGTAATACTATCCAATTCAAAGATAATTGATTCTGGGATGGTTTCCATCGGCTGCCTGCCTTCCGGGAAGTATAGGCAAGTGGTCACACTTCTACTGAACAGATTCATCCATGAGTGTCGAGCCAGCAACAATATCTTGGCCAGATGAATGCTTTTTTTTTTTTATCCCCCTGACAAAGAGATGTGATTCAATAAACCATGCAACGCGTTCCAAGAAACTGACCCAGTGGTTTTCATTAATCAGGTTTTCAGCTGCACCAAATGGTACATTGGCAATGGCCAAAGCACAAAACAATTACACTGTGTTAGTAAAAAAAAAAAAAGAAACTCTACTGAGGAAATCTAAAACACATTCAGCTCTTGTGTATGCAGAAATTTTATTACGAAATGTAATCACTACAATTATTTTAACACCTCCTGTCTGTGTGTGTGTGAAGTCTGTAGGGAAGATGATGACAATTTTCCATACACCGTCAAGCATCTCTTTCACCAGCAGGAGGAGGTAATTCCCAGATTTATAGCAAAAATGTTGAAGCCCCAGTTCCCAAACATGGCTATGTCTGCCTCTTCTCTTCGGTAACATTCATGCTTCAGCAAACGTTTTGGCGTATACATATACTTAAAAAAAAAGTAATTTCTTTTACTTTTTTAATTTAATAACAGCTTTATGGAAACAGTACTGGCATATGGTCCTAATCCTCCTAGACATTTATAATTAGCAGTCTCAAGATGACTTTCAGTCAAGTGTTTTAAATAATACATGTATTTCTCCTTATTCAAATCGCTGGCAGAAAGCACTGAATATACACAATTATCATAAAACAATAATACAATAATACAATAATAATATAATACAACAATAATAATTAATACTTTCTAAAGATTCTAAAGTAATGAGCATAATTACTATGTGGTGTTCTGTAACTGTTGTGTAAAAACAAATTCTAAAGTTTAGAACATTGTGATTGGAATATGTACAGTATACACATCACATACACATCACATACACATCACATTCTTATCTAACACAATTGACAACAACTCACTTGAAAAGATCACCCTTAATGAGATGGGCACCAGTAGCCACAGTAGCTTAGCGTCACTTGACGATGTTGTCTGACTCAGGTCTACATCTCCATGATAACTTTCGCTAACTTCATAAGCCAAGCTAGAAGCTAAATGGTTCACTGCGCCGTGCGTGAAGCTATTGATTACTGAAAGAATTACATGACGTGTAACAATCAAATAAGAGGTTCTATTGGCCCAAAGCTTACGTAGGTGGGAGTAATAAACACACTATGCTTGTTTTATTGGTGCAAAGGGTCGCCATCCCATCTATAGAAAAGCACTTTTTTCTTTATACAGTATATACTGTTTATCTTTTTTTAATGTATAGATAATTATTTCACGGTCCCCCTGGCTATAAATCACGGATCCCTGGGGGTCCCCGGACCTCACTTTGAGAACCACTGATATAGATCACCTTTAACCACCTATACCCAAATTTACACCTTGCAGCTATTGCCAATATCCCTTCTGCTTCACTTTAGATACAACTTATAGTAAAAAGGGGACGAAGACATAAGTCCATTCACTAGTGGAATTAACACTTGATCACATCCAAAGATTAGTCAATCGTCTTCTCATTTTAATTCCAAAACATGTTGTGTGATAGCCAAAGATGTTTCACTCTTCTCACATGTAAGAGATGCATATTCAAGGTCACCTCCAACAGGCTATTTGAATAAGCCTGCGGTGAATGCGAGCCATCCACAAATGAACACTCCTCTTGCAGGCCCATTGAAACATAAAGGCAGGCGCTAAGTCAATTGCTCACACGGGAAGATTACGCCTCGGATCACATTATTACACTCAGATTCCAGCCTGAATGTGAATACGAGCATCCTAATCGGGGCCGCCTTGTCTCGGCGAGCGCGGCGAGCCGCTGATGAACTGATTTGTTGTTAAGGTTAAAAATGACTCATGTTATCCATCATGCAAAATGTAGCACAGCTCCCTGAGAGCTTGGCACGATGCCCGTCGCTCTCACACAGAGAGAGAGGGACGCTGGCTTCAGTCGCATCTCCTGTCCTGGTTTGCGGCACAGCTGAGGTGCCACCACTCCTGGTGGGAAACCGAACTGAGCCACTGTGCATACATTGAGGTGTAGGCGTATGAGAAACCTATACGATATTAGGCCTACTGTACATCCACCCATCATCTGTCTGTCTGTCTATCTAGCTAGCTATATAACTATTCAACTATTCAAATATTCCTGTGCTACACTGAAATAGCATTTGTTTGGATATTCTTTCTGACCCACATTATAGATGTGTGTGTGTGTGTGCGTGTGTGTGAGTGTGTGTTTGTGTGTTTGTGTGTGTGTGTGTATGAAACTATTCTGCTCCATTCTGTTACTGTACAGTGCAAAGCATTCCTCAGTTACGAGATTGTGCAACAACTACAGATATTCGATGATAATCCTTCCCAGTGTGTACATTTTAGTACCATTAGACCATTTTTAATGTAATATAATAATACAATGATTATTGTAAACTCATAGAAGTGTAGAGGTACTGTATGAAATATTTATTTGTATGAGCTTGTGTAGGCATGCACCTAGACCCCTTGATACACATGCATTATTGCACAAACACTGGAAGGATGCCCCTCCCCCCCAACACACACACACACACACACACACACACACACACACACACACACTGCCTCGAACTCCATCTACCTCCGAGCCCTGGTAACCTCCTGTTTTAAGCTGAGCTGCAGAAGTCTCGATTCCCAAGAAAAGTGGCATATATTCCTTGTACGCAGTCACTTTTATGTGCGCTAACTACCCCCTCCTCACCACCCAAACACTCCCAGCTACGCCACAGTTGCTGAGCAGTGTGCCGTCGACATGTGCCACCACACAGGAGCTCAGTTTGTCACAATAGAGGTAAAATCTCCCTCTAATAATCAAGCCAGCCACCGGTGATGATGCAATCAGCAAATGTAAACAGGCATAACAGCCTTCCCATTACATCTGCTGTACAGTGCATGAGTGATGTTTGTCAGTTGGCTCGTGTGAATTTTGTACTAATTATAAGCCAGTTGCACCCCAGCACCTAGCATATTTATGTAAATCATAAATTACAGGAAAGACGAAAAATGAAAAGAAAAATTGAATTATAGGAATAAAAAGTTTGGGTTAACTTTCCCCGGGAACGGAGTGGGTGATGTAATATTTATATCCCCTCTAATTGCAGGGCATAATTACAACCTTTGCTTTAAGAGAGGCTTTGGAATAAATTGAGTTAATTTGGCAGCTATAAGCAGTGCCCGGACGCTGATTCATTCTCTGGAGAGAAAATCTGAGTAAATGCTTTTAAAATATATATTAAATTGGTTGACGTTAAGGCCACTTTTTTTGGAGGGTCTATTTCTTTTTCTCTTCCCACACTCCCACAATCAAACACACACACACACACACACACACACACAATCAAATGGGCCAACAATCATGCATCGTTGAAAGACACACACACACACACATGCACACACACACGCACAGTCCACATAAGGGAATATAGACTTACATCTTTAAATTACATAATAAACAGATTGACATAAAACTGAGTCTATTTTCTCCTCTCTCTCTCTCTCTCTCTCTCTCTCTCTCTCTCTCTCTCTCTCTCTCTCTCTGTCACTCTCTTTCACAAACACATTCACACACACACACACACACACACACACACACACACTGTCACATATTGGCCCCCCACTACTGTCCCCCACTGGGAGCTTCCTGCACTCTGGTGGGGTCACAGATGATTAAAGCCATGGCAGGTGGACTCCACTTTGAAACTATCAATAGACCCCCTGGGACCCGAATCAAACAGCAAGTCCTCCATCTCTGTCTAGCCCCGATCTGAGAGGAAGGTGTTGTGGTAGTTTGGAGCCCCCCCCCCCCCCCCTCCCCTCAGCGTCCTCCACCTATAGCAACACAACGATGGAGGTGTGGTCAGCTCTCTGATTTAATTTTAAGAGGTAGGCTGGCAGTGAAGGCGTTAGACCAGCGAGATACTATACACAGTATCTTGCAATGCACAAGTTATTCTTAAAGGATTCACTGACATACTCAATACAGTGGTGACATCTATCTATCTATCTATCTATCTATCTATCTATCTATCTATCTATCTATCTATCTATCTATCTATATCAGTCAATTAATCAGTCAGTCAACCAATCAATCAATCAATTCCATAATATGTACAGTGTTTTCTATATCAAAGGGAGAGCACTGCGTGCCTGCAAGGCCTGCGTGGTTCTTTCTGTAGGAGGAATTTAATGGAAATGTCAAGAGCAACGGCAGCTCCAAGCAGAGGCTGAACCTTCTGACACAAGCCACTTACCTGCAGGGGGGAGGGAGTCTTGTCATTCAGGCTTGATGCGCTGCCAACACCTCTCTTTATTACAGCTTACATCTTTATAATAGCATGTCGTCTTCCATTGTCTTTTTAAGGCCACACTTTAGTAATGCGTGGCCACTGGTTGTGTATCTAATGCCTGGCCACAACTTAATATCTCGTGGCCACGCATTACTAACTCGTGGCCAGGCATTACTAAGGCATGGCCACGCATTATTCATATTATCAGGTGATGCCACCAGAAGGGCTCCATACTAATTTCACTTTCACTAATAGACTTAGTTTGGCTTAGCCTGCTTAAAATCAATCTAGCTGTATTTTCCGACTACAAAATGATTGGGAAATAAATACAACATTGTTTCTTGTCATTACTCCTCCCTACTGTCAACGCCTCCCTGTTGCGTCTAAGAAAAACACAAAAATCTACAAAGACGCTAACATGAGTTTACAAGCTTTTATCTCTCGACACATAGCCTACAGCCACAATAACTTTGAATGTACCCTATAATCTGCACAGGCTGGCCTCACACCAGAATTAAAATGCACATTCACAGAGTCCTGTCACGGCAGTTGTTTGCACTCTGCTTGGCGCCGAGTAGCGTACTGGCGAGGTGACATATGTGACTCCTGGTGGCGGGAGCACACACCTCGCCCTTGGAGGAAGCTATGCGTGCTCGCCACATAACGAATATTACAGCAACATTTGCTTCTGGGGAGCTTTCTTTTAGGCGTTTACCCACCAAGTGGATATATATATATATATATAT
>JAODLL010057519.1:0-42970 GCA_026546735.1 Forbesichthys agassizii | reverse complement strand
ATGTAGGTTGTAAAGCCCTTTGAGACTGCAATGTGATTAAGGGCTATATAAATAAAATTGACTTGACTTGACTTTAATAATAAGATATCATGGGGAGTCGATATGTACATTTTAGTTCTCAATAAAATGTGTAATATTTTATCTTAACATACATATTTTATATATTTAATTGTTTCATATTGTAGTGGTGTACTGTGTGTGTGTGTGTGTGTGTGTGTGTGTGTGTGTGTGTGTGTGTGTGTCTGTCAAACAGCTTGTGTTCATGTCTGCTTGTTTGCCTGCCCTAGTACATACTGTATCTAGAAAGAATGGGTGACTTCAGCAGAATTTATTTTGCAAAACTATGATTGGACCAGGGGAAGGGGTGGAAAGGGGGCAGAGGGACAGTGGCACAAGGAAATCCCCCTAAGAGAAACAGACCTACACACCTTATATGAGACCAACACACAAACCCATTGTGGAAAGAAGTGGGTGTATTTTTCTATCGATCTATGTAATGCATCTCTGTGTGCTTGTTTGTTTTAAAGATTGTGATAGGTTCAAACAGTCACATTTATCAAGGTGTTGGCTGTTAATATTTAACTTATCAGGGTCTTTTAAGGTCATTCTGATGAGACAGACTTGCTAGTGCAAGGGTATTAAACATTATATGTCCCTCTCTAACAATCCCTAGCTCCATCTCTCTCCCATTCCAGACACCTGTCCTTTAGCAGATGCCTATAGCCTTAGCGCCAACCCAGGCCTGTTAGAACCAGTTGTGGCCACTAAAACTAAATGCTATTTATCACAGCTGTGAGGCAACACTCAGCAACTGACTGTTGCAGTTGCAGAAATAGCCAGGATATAGTCAGAGGAAATTGATCCCCTTCCTTAATATTCCATATTTATAGAATGTATAGAACTGACTATAAATCAATGGTTGTGCATGACTGCAATCATTGAAAGACATTGAGTAATACGTTATATGTATATAGAAATATAATGTAATAATCATGCAAAATAAATATATATAAAAATATATTGAATATGCAGTATAAACCTATGTAAATCTGCGTTAAAAAAATATCTACTTCTACTGGAATAATCCCGAAAGTTATGAAAATAGATTCTGAAATGTATTGTCAAATGTATTAAGTCATTTTTTGACAACATCTTTTCTGGCGTGAGACCATAATATCTAACGATGGACCGGCTAAGGATTAAACACGGGGATCTCTCTGGATGTTCAATATCTTATGTAGTCTCAGTGTCACTTTACACATTGATGCTATTTCTGCTCACATGTGCCCTCACATACTATACAGAGGCAACTCTTGAGTTACTTTGAAGGCTCTTCTTAGAGAGTGAATTATTTTGGCTGGTATGATTCCCATCGTCCTTATAGACCGGTATATAACACACACACACACACACACACACACACACACACACACACACACATGCACCCACACCTCCCTGAAACATGAAACTTGATATGCATAGGTCCATAACGTTTGTTCAAGACTAAAGTGCGTGTGTGTGCGTCTGTTTATGAAATAAATGAGAGAAAGAGAGAGAGAGAACAGGAGAGGTAGATGGAGCACACGTGTGCCCCGTCAGTATATGGACAACCAAGTGATGTGAATTGTTGACAGATTAATATTGAGGAGGTGCAGGGTGTCTTGCTGCCTTTGCTGTCTATCAGGCGTTAGAGCTGAAAGGGGGGAGGCCAGGTTAGAGTTTAAGGTCTGTGTGTCATGAGGAGGCAAACACCTGGTGTATGGCTGGCCTACTGCCCTTTGACCTACAAACCTCGTGGAAAATCTAAGCCTTTGAACAGTTTGTGCTTGTGTGTGTTTGTGTATCTGCTTGAAATGTGTTAATTTAGCATGACACTTTTATCCAAAGTGACTAGGAGTGAGTTCCATTATCAGAGGTAATATTAGCAGGTATGACTACACAACACTTCCATCACTCTCACTCCAGCCCCAGCCAGCTGTCAGTCTCACCCACTTCTTTACTATTTGGTAGATTATGTATTGCCTCATGCTGTTGCAATGTTTAAACAGAGGTTTAGCAATGAGTGCTGACTTGGGAATCCTCCCAGTCGGATCTCAGTATAAAACAAGTCAGGAGAGGATCTTACTACTCCACGGGTCACAAGCGGGCGTTTGCAGATACAAAGTGCTTCCTAACGCAACATAAACTGAAAAAGAGATGGCACTCGTCAAAAAGGTAACGCAAATGCATTTATTATAAAGATCAGGTAAAGCATTGACATTCTGCCAATAACAGCGAAAGAACGTCTAAGGTAGTCAAATACCTGTAAGTTTCGATGTTTGTGTTTAAACATATGGAAGATATCCCCGTAGGTTATGAACTGCTGTTGTCAGTGGATACGTTATAATGCATTACATCTCTTGAGAGGAATTTAACATTATAATCGGATCATTTCAGATGAAAATATTAGGCATTTTAAGAATGTATTTTCAGTTTTAAAATCAGTTTTGGGTTTCTAACAACCCTAATGTACTGACTTATAACAGTTAAACCGTTAGCACAACCGTTACATAGTGGTAACTAGCTCTGACTAGACCTAGTTTATTTGATGGTGTAGTAGCACACAAGGTGGGGAACACACTATTTCTACAGTGCTCTGTCTGTCCATATAGGGCATACTGGAACGCCTCAACGCTGGAGAGGTGGTGATCGGCGATGGAGGCTTCGTGTTCGCTCTTGAGAAGAGGGGGTACGTGAAGGCGGGGCCATGGACACCCGAGGCCGCCTGCACGCACCCTGAGGCAGGTAAGACAGACAGGAGGCGCGCTCCACACCCACGTGCACAAACGCAGAGGAATAACAGTTGAATGGACAAACCTGCACTCCCCCACCAGTGCGTCAGCTGCACAGAGAGTTCCTGAGGGCAGGATCGAATGTTATGCAGACGTTCACGTTCTACGCCAGCGACGACAAACTGGAGAACAGGGGTCAGAATTTGAGGCTTACTGTGAGTTGAACGCAGAAGAAATCTATAATGAAAGGTTCGGGTACAAACAATATAAAACACACTGTCATGCATTGGAAACCCAACCTGACCCTATGTCCACCTGCTATTGGCTAATTGGCAAATGTAATTGCTATTTGAATCAGTGGCATCCGTTCATTGCGCATCCTCACTCTCGTGTTTCCCCTGACGTGACTGCTTCTCTTAGGGGACACAGGTCAACGAGGCGGCCTGTGACCTGGCCAGGGAGGTGGCCAGTGAGGGAGATGCTCTGGTGGCCGGTGGCGTATCTCAGACTCCATCCTACCTCAGCTGCAAGAGTGAGTCGGAGGTGAAGGCCATCTTCAAGAAGCAGCTGGACGTCTTCGCCAAGAAGAAAGTGGATTTCATGATCGCCGAGGTACAATCAGCACATTTCATTAAAGGTTCACTCCTCAATTTTGTTATCCCCCCTTTGCAACCACAAATAAAGGGAAGCCCATTTGGGCATCCGGGTGTGTGAGCAGAGCCTTAACAGTGCTGGTGTTGTTTGTCTCCCTGCAGTACTTTGAGCATGTGGAGGAGGCAGAGTGGGCTGTGCAGGTGCTCAAGACCAGTGGAAAGCCTGTAGCTGCTACCCTGTGCATCGGACCAAAGGGGGACATGCACGGGGTCCCACCTGGGGACTGTGCTGTCCGCCTGGTCAGGGCAGGTGGGGAAGAGTGCTGGCCTGTCCCAGTTACATTTCATTACTGGCTTGTCGTTTTAATTATGAGACGTCGATCGCTCTTACACACACACACACACAGTCAACATATCTAACATAACATAGTTCAATAAAGCTGTGTATTTGTGTGACGGCTGTGGTGGTGGAGGCGAGTGCAAACGAACAAAAACACGACAGGGATGTCCAAAAAAACCACGAGCCCTCTGCTCGTCCTTTAATCAAACATAAACCAACTCAAAACAACGAATACGTAACTCTAAAATAAAACTCAAACAAAAAGCCTATATCTTCTCTTAACGTTTATACTAACCATGAACAAAAACGTGAACATACTACAGCATCGTGACATTTACAATAACCCACACCCCCTCCCCGGAGTCACCAGTCTTTATGCCCTCACGCCCCCACGGCTGATTGCAATCTGCCTGATCGCACGTGAGGGCGTGAGGCACTGGGGATGTGGTCCGTCTCCCCGGTCGTCCTACACCGGCGAGACCAGTGAAACGTTACAATTTGTAGCTGCCCGTGCATGCCAACACTAGCACATACACACCACAGCATAACAAGCACGTGTATTTAAATCTGTCATTTGGAAACAAAAGAGCCACTTAGTAAACACGTTCAGATAGTTGCTTATCGGGTGCCACCGCGCCAGCTGTGTTTTCCACTCGGCAAAAGATCACACTGATAGTTCAATGAAAATACCAGGTCAAGGCACTCACGGAATGTATGACATTACAAATCCTATGTTTTATGCAGGCTAACGCACTACATTACAATCACACGGGATGATGGCTAGCATTGTTGTGTGCCTCTCAGGTGCCCAGATTGTGGGAGTCAACTGTCACTTTGACCCCATGACCTGCGTGAAGACGGTGAAGCTGATGAAGGAGGGAGTGGAGAAGGCTGGACTGAAGGCTCACTACATGTCACAGCCTCTGGCCTACCACACCCCCGACTGCAACTGCCAGGGATTCATCGACCTGCCAGAGTTCCCCTTCGGCAAGACAGACTTCATGACTGCAAATAAACCGTTCGATAACAACAATCAAATCACTGCTGGGACAAACGTGATCTTCTTTTCTCTCCTCCCTTAGCGCTGGAGCCCAGGATACTGACCCGCTGGGACATGCACAAGTACGCTAGAGAGGCCTACAACGTAGGCATCCGCTACATCGGGGGCTGCTGTGGGTTTGAGCCCTACCATGTCAGGGCCATTGCAGAGGAGCTGGCCACTGAGAGAGGCCACCTTCCCAAAGCATCAGAGAAGCACGGCCTGTGGGGTTCCGCTCTAGATATGCACACCAAGCCCTGGGTCCGAGCCAGGTGAGATATATGGATGGATGACTAGACGTGTATAGATTTATTACAGAGCGTGAGTACAGTGGAGAGTTCTTCTTCACAAGTCACGACTTGATTTTTGCTAATGCTAAAACTAAACTGGGCAATTGTTATTATTCACGCAATCCGTGTTTCATTAATTTTGTCTGGGAGATGCTCCTTTGACCGCTATCCCCTCCTATAAGTGGATTCTTATAAGTGAAATACATCTGATTATGAATATGGAATATCATATGCTCTCAGTATTCACAGAGGGTAGCCAGTGCATTTTGCATATACAGTTCACTGTTCATGTGTATGGCCTGTGTATATCTCCAAGGGCCCGCCGGGACTACTGGGAGCAGATCCGCCCTGCGTCAGGCCGCCCAGACTCTGCGTCCTTTTCCACCCCGGAGGGCTGGGGCGTGACCAGGGGCCACGCAGACCTGCAGCAGCATAAGGAAGCCACCAGCGCCCAGGAGATGAAGCACCTACTGGAGATGCAGAAGAAAGCCAAGTCCTCTGCATGAGAGACAGAGACAATGATATGTTTATATACTGTATAAACACTTGTGGTAGCAATATGTGCTCTTTCAATGGAGCATTATTACTCACACCCCACCCCTCAAAAAATAAAATACATGAATAAACAAACTGGAATTTGTTTCATCGCGTATCCTGTTTACAATAGAACTATATGGATTTCGGAATAATAAACACACCCTTTTAGTACACTGAAATAAAAAATGTGGCCATAATGAGGGTGTAATGGACATGATACATGTCATGCATTGCTGGTGCAAATTCTGTGCAACTCCACCAAACACAAGCGACGGGAATGTACAAAAACAGGGCAAGGAAAAATTACTGTACCAATCAGAAGTGCTCCTTACCCGAACACGCCCCTACTTCAGTGGGATTTAAAGACGATCACTTGGATATCACGTGTTTTTTTTCCTTTACTCAACCTCGAAGTAGTAAGTTGTTTACCGTAAAGGAATTATGGCAGCTAAGAAGGTAGGTGTAGCATTTAGGACTCCAACAAATTGTATAATTTCGTAGACTAGGTTTGCTGCCAGTCTGCACATGGTGTTATTATGGGAGTATAGGCCTACTAAATGACTTGTAGGTTAAGTGGCACCGGCCGTCTTTTTCTTTTATGCGCACGCGTGATTTAACTAATACGACAACTTTTGCTGATTTAAATTAGACAATTGTTTGTTTAATCCATAGAGAATATGTTGTGCTACCATAAGCACCCTATACTTTTTGTTAATAACGATTTCCTATAGAACATCACAATGTATAGGCATATCCTGCAGAATGAAGCGCTTTAATAGATAATTGAAGTAGGCGCGCTGCCATTATCAGTCTGATTAAAGGCTTTATTACAACCTGCATATTCAATAGGCTAGCCTATATTAGTCATTCGAACTATTTATATTGATATGATTTTGAAGGAGTGGGGGAAAAAAGTCAAATTCTAAATTGCAGGGAGTTTTGGAGCGTCTGGATGCAGGTGAGATCGTCATTGGCGACGGGGGCTTTGTCTTTGCCCTGGAGAAGAGAGGCTACGTGAAGGCTGGTCCCTGGACCCCAGAGGCTGCTGCAGAGCACCCAGAAGCCGGTTAGGACAACCTAATCTTGTAGCCTCACTCATGGCATGCAAGAACACATGGCCTCTCTAAGTAGCAGGACACTAGATATCTGTTGTCGACATTACTGCACAGACCCAAGTCATTCCAGTGTCTTATATTCCATCTGCATTTCAGTACGACAGCTGCATAGAGAGTTCCTGAGGGCTGGCTCCAACGTGATGCAGACTTTCACATTTTATGCCAGTGATGACAAACTTGAAAACCGAGGCAACCAAACTAGCTTCACAGTAAGTTAAATGGGGTATGCCCTCCTTACACACTGATTGTCATGACAAGTGCGACAATTGTTGAATATGGAGCACTGGGCCTGGCCTGGCTGCTTAGAAGCAATGATGTGGTCTCTGGTGCTGGAAATGAGTAGACGGGCAGCTGAGTCTTGGATGTAATTGTTTTTTGAGTATTTTGGTGGGTGTGCTGTACAGAATGCTGCATTAGTCCAGTTGTAAAATAGATGAATGCGTGGATGAGTGTTTAGATTCTGAGAAAAAACTTTTGAAATGTATGAATGCAGATTTTGTAATGTGGTGTTCTAAGGAGAGTTTGGTCAGAGGTAACGAAATGATCCACTCTAGAGGTTTATATATCTGACTTCTCCTGTTTCTTTGCAGGGTGCCCAGATCAATGAGGCAGCATGTGACTTGGCCCGCGAGGTGGCCAATGAGGGTGACGCCATCGTAGCTGGGGGCGTGTCTCAAACGCCCTCCTACCTCAGCTGTAAGAGTGAGACAGAGGTGAAGGCCATCTTTCAGAAACAACTGGATGTGTTTGTCAAGAAAAATGTGGACTTCCTGATTGCTGAGGTATAGTAATGTTAATGCACTAGACCTGAGTGTGTGAGTACTGTAGAAGTTTGTTAAAGGTATCGTCAACAAATGTATGCTAATATAATTTCTGACAAATTCACCAAATATTTTCTCATATTCCGCTATCTTACTGTTATCTGTGCGTGCTGAAAATGATACTTTTACACACCCCTAGCTTCGTATACAGGAACACAAATCAAGTGGCGACCATTGCTCACAACAACTACGCTTTGGCATTGGCATTGCAATGCATTTCAATGTGTGGGGCAACTCTTCTGAGGGAGTTTGTTTTGCTTTTGAATGGTGGTTTTAGCCACAAATGCGTGTTGCAGCGTTTTATACTGTAATTAATATTCTTAAATGAACAGACCTAAGGGGTCGTCTGTACTGTATGTATTGGGCCTGACTGAGAATTGGTTAGCTCTGTGTAGCTTTCTTACCGAATTGTAGCTCTTCTACCTTGTAAGCTGCTGAGGGAACATGTTTGACTTGTTGAATGAATCCTGTGAAGGTGGGTCTTGACAGACGGTTAATGTCCCCTGCAGTACTTTGAGCATGTGGAGGAGGCAGAGTGGGCTGTGCAGGTGCTCAAGACCAGTGGAAAGCCTGTAGCTGCTACCCTGTGCATCGGACCAGAGGGGGACATGCACGGGGTCCCACCTGGGGACTGTGCTGTTCGCCTGGTCAAGGCAGGTGGGTACAGTTTACAAAACTCTGTTACGTGAGTAGTTCTGTTTATGTTCTGTGTAGAATCTATATCAAAAAATGACTAGCATGAATTCTCCATGTGCAGTCTTTAAGGATTCTTGATTAGAGGCCTGGTGGTATTTTTGTCTCTACTAGGTGCCCAGATTGTGGGAGTCAACTGCCACTTTGACCCCATGACCTGCGTGAAGACGGTGAAGCTGATGAAGGAGGGAGTGGAGAAGGCTGGTCTGAAGGCTCACTACATGTCACAGCCTCTGGCCTACCACACCCCTGACTGCAACTGCCAGGGATTTATCGACCTGCCAGAGTTCCCCTTTGGTAAGACTTGTACCCGGTTGTTTTTTTGTTTTAGTTTTTTTAAATGCAAGGTTGACCAGCTAACATACTGGAAGTGTGCTGTATGGGAGTGGAGAAAATCCTGTACAATACTGCCCTCTGTTGGAAGTGTCTATTGCATTCTTTTGAGAGTAAATGAGCTCTTCAGTAGTATCTTGATATCATCAGTAGTGTTTTGAATTTATATAATCTTAGGCCTGGAGCCCAGGATACTGACCCGCTGGGACATGCACAAGTACGCCAGAGAGGCCTACAACGTAGGCATCCGCTACATCGGGGGCTGCTGTGGGTTTGAGCCCTACCATGTCAGGGCCATTGCAGAGGAGCTGGCCGCTGAGAGAGGCCACCTTCCCAAAGCATCAGAGAAGCACGGCCTGTGGGGAGCTGGCCTGGAGATGCACACTAAGCCCTGGGTCCGAGCCAGGTGAGGACATACAGCTGCTTTTGCTGCTGCAGCATTGTGGCAGCTGAGGGTGTGTATCATGCCTTCACATGATGAGCAGTTTGCGCTTTGGTCACCGTGAGGTAAAGCACAGAGTCTACATGTCTCTAGGCAACGAGGATAATACACTACCGGAGTTTGAAGACAGACTCTCATTAGCTAGCAATGTGCAGACAGAGGGACTTTTCTATTTTTACCAGATCTTAGTTAAACCAGTAGTAACTGTTTGTGCCGTTATAAATGTGTTGTGAAAATATCAGTTTCATCTTCACTGTCTGAACAACCAGGTAGCATCCATTTCAACATCTGACTATAACCATGAGATCATAGGCTAATCAGAGGGTAAACTAGCCCCTCAATCTGGAAAACGGTGAGTATTAGAGGTGGAGTATGGATTTATTTGTAATTTAACTGCCACTTCTGTCAGTCTCACAGGCTACTACTGTCATCTCACTGGTTGCCTTTTGAAAGGTCAGCGGCAACTAGGTAAAAGTTTAAATCATTTGAACTTTGAGCACAGCGCAAGGTGGAAATGCCAAGATGTGTGAGATGCCAAAGGTAGTGGTACTGCATAGTTAGGCCTCACCGCTGCCTCCATAGGAAAACAATAGACAGCCAGCGCAGATCTGTTGTGCTGCTTGTGTGTACGCACCTCAACCCTTCCCCCTTTTTCTCACCCAGGGCTCGTCGTGATTACTGGGAGAACTTGAAGCCTGCGTCGGGTCGTCCACTGTGTCCTGCCATGTCCCAACCTGACAGCTGGGGTGTAACTAAGGGCCACGCTGACCTCATGCAACAGAAGGAGGCCACGAGCCAGGACCAACTCAATTTGCTCTTCGACAAAGCAAAGATCAACTAAGCTGGCCTCTCCCATAAATGTTGGCGTGGAGCAGAGGCCTACCGACGCTCGTTCTCCAGTGTGACGGCATCTGTACGTGCTAATTCTAATCGACTGTTCTTGATGTCATTTGTGATTGGCATTCCCACCCTGCCAGGACCAGCACTTTACTCAAGATGGGGGTACAAAGAAGTTGCCGCTTATGCAAAAAGTGCCAGAATGCATGTACACAGTATCTCTTGGATGCTGGCCCATCGACATGTGGAACCATTTCCATGCTTCTGGACGATTATGTTTAATAAAATGTCAATGTACAATATTTCCTTTGTGTAATTTCAATGTCTGAAGGGGACTGCTTATGATTTCTCTAACCATTAAATTAGGCTAAATATTTGTTTCCCCCCAAAGCATAACAGAACATTTTTACACCTGTAAAAAGTGCTAAAACATTTGTCATGTATATCGTAGCTGAAAATAAAACTGCAGCCTACCCAAAATATTAACGACGAGAGCTATAGGTTACTCTTAACCTGGCACCTGTTTAGCGGTTTAGAAATCCAGCAGATGGCAGTATTATGGGTATTTGGTATTACGGTACCCAGAGAACCGCAACCCATGGTGTTATAATTTACCAACCGAATTTGTTATTTGAGGTTGAACGTAAATTAAAATTATTTTAAATATGACGTAAAGGAATTGTTTAATTTTCAATTTAGCCACTGTACAGAGTATAAGTAAGCGTATAACACTATCAAATACGGGAGGTCATGTGGTTGTTTTGTCATCTTCCTTCTGAGTTCTGACCTTATGCTTATGACTACAAATCACGTGGCCATGCCGTCCGTCCGTCCGTTTCTGCAAGGGCAAGGTATTGCTAGCTTGCTTGTCATTGACACATTTAGACAAATAGGCGCGACAGTACATACCGGTATAAGCAGCATGTCCTGAGGACGTGACCTAATCGGACACCAGCTGTCTGTCAGTCAATTCCATACTTATTAGAAAGGTAAAGCCATTTATTTGGTACATACGGTTGTAATTATTTGCGCATTATATTGTATTGAGTTCCGTTTTATGGTATGCAAGGTATGGAATACTATGTTATGGAAACCACTCCATCCCGTGGTGTCTTTCTGCAGCTGCAGCATATATTACCCGGAATTAAAACCTACGAGGTCGTCATGGGGAACAAAGTCAGTTCCAAGATGGCAGCCCCTGCTGCTCGAGCAATCCAGGTACGGTTTTCAAACCTGTCCTATTATTAACACTTTGTTGCTCAAGATAATATTTGAAGATATCGTATTGTTTTTTCTCTCTCCATATTGGTGATTTACCATGGGTTTAGCATTATATGCTATCATATAGCCTAGGTACCCTTGTGAATGCCCTTGTTTGTGTGCACGCTTATATCTTCATAATTTATACATTGGTGACTGGGCTTTGGTAACCACAAAACACTTAATGAGTTCTAAATACTCGCTGAGTAATTATAATCTATTTCAGTAAAATGTTTGACGTTAAATGTGTTTATTTGTACTTTATTTTTTTACAATATAAAGTTGACAACATTGTAGTAATACAATTTGTGGGTACATTGCAGCTCCCCTAAATTCCCAAAGGTGTGCCCAAGCGCATTGTTCAACTTGGTGGCTGTAACACAGGAGTATCAAAGACTATAATATTGATGGTCATTTTGGGCTGGATAAAATTAAGTGAATACATGTTTCACTTTGTTTGATCTTGGGCTCAAAGACTATATTATACTTTCCTTACTGTCATACTATATGGAGGTTTTGTGGAACATTGACTGCATATGTTCCTTACCTTGACTTTTAACAAAGCATATATAGTTGCCAGAGTCAATACTGGATTCAAGATGCTATATACAATATAAACACATACTGAATAGTAAAATGGTTTTAAATTACATTTAAGTTGAATAGATAAGACCACAGCTACTGATTTAGTTGCATTATTGTTTCAGGTTCTGCGGCCTCATACTCCTCTAATTAAGTTTCCTATCAGACAAGCCATCCCAAAGCCAAATGGTGAGTGTGGTAGAGCTTGATTAAAGGGGCTCTAAAGCGCTTGAGTGACATGTATACATTTTCTACTTTCTGATTAATTTCATGTTCAGATTCATACGTGATTCATTAGTAGGTTTTTCATGTTAGATTTTTTTTTTAATCCCCTGCAGCCCAAGAGGTATTACAAACCTTAGCAGTTAACCTTCCACACCAAGGTTCTCCAACAACCCATCCACCTGCTCCTTTGCCTTCACTATCAAAACATACACAAACAGTGAATCGCCTTCCTGGCAGTCCAGACACTATGGCCTCAATTCAGCTGCTCCCTCAGAGATACCGTAGGAGACCACTTGCAGCGGAGGAAATGGAATTTATCCAGGTGAGGGGCAAACCTTTCTAAATCAGTTCTCACACATCTCAGCTGAGATGATAGTATGCAGTTAGCTTCAGTTTAATTTCGCTGTGAGAATCAGTCTGGAAAGCTGCGGAATCATTTTGAATGTGTTCGAGTAGCAACTGAACTTTACAATCAGTGTCGTGTTTATAGCTGTAAGGGCGTGGTTTGGGTGTGCTGACAGTGAAAACGACAAGATGGTTCATCCAATCAACTGCCAAGTATTTTTTTGACAGGGCAGACATTCACAAACTGTTTCAATGTACTAGTTGTACATCTGGGTACAAGTGACAATTTCTCTGGCATGTCAGGTTAATGCAGTATGGCCCCAGGAAGATGATTCAGTAGGATTTATTCTAGAACCCCCACCTCCCACTTTCCCAGGGCGGTATCACATTACACAAATTTGTATTAAACTTAAATCACATTTTTCTCACACTGATGGTTCCGTCCAACAACTTGATTCTGATGCCTGTATTTAAAACTAGTGTCCCTATCAAAAACATGTATATTGGAGCGGGGATACATTCTTGCAATCATGCAATTTACAGGTGCATCTCAATAAATTTGAATATTGTGGAATTCAATTGACAAAGTGAAAATCATATTGAAAATCATATTATGGATTAATTACACACACAGTGAAATAGTTCAAGCCTGTATTTGTTATAATCTCGATGATTACATCTTACAGCTCATGAAAACCACAAATTCACTATATTAGAAAATTGGAATATGACACAAGACCAGTAAAAAAATAAATTTGAATACAGGCATGTTAGCCTTCTGAAAGTATGTTCGTGTACAAGCACTTAGTTGGGGCTCCTTTTGCATAAATTACTGCATCTATGCGGTGTGGCACTGCTGACGTGTTATGGAAGCCCAGGTTGCAGAAGGAAGCATGAAGTTCTTAAAAAAAAAAAATCTGGTAGACGGCTGAGTTGACTCTGGACTTGACACAGTGGACCAACACCTGAAGATGATGTGGCTTCCCAAATAATCATTGACTGTGGAAGCTTCACACTGGACTTTAAGCAACTTGAATCCTGTGCCTCCCCACTCTGAGACCTTGATTGACAAATGAACTGCAAAATGTACTTTCATCTGAAAAGAGGACTTTGGATCACTGAGCGACAGACCAGTTATTTTTCTAATTAATAGTCTACGTTATTGAGACTCACCTGTACAAACTAACATTGTTTACAGTTGAGTTCACTTGGTTACTCTGGGGTGCCTGGGGTTGATAACAGTATTTATTAATGTTAGGTCAATTTAATTTTGAAATTTACAGAGCCTGTTGAATTTTTTTAACTGCCACATGATCTGTGGCCAATTGTTAGCTTGTTGTTGGCAGTTACTGCTTGGACTTGAAAGCAGAAATGCACAGCTCATTGTTTTTGTAGAACACCAATTTAATGCAGATTATAATAGCTACTACTGTGCTATCCCAATTCCACATAGAGAAATAAACCTAGATATGATATGGAAGTCTACATGCAAGGTCTTCCTAATGTAAGACAACCTAAACGTACTGTAGTATAAACAAACTTTTTTTCTCTCTCTACAGCGTGGTGGACCAGAGTGACATTCAGTAACTGCGTATGAGTCCCGGCAAGTCTACATGGCAAGCACTTTGTCTCTGTACTGAACATTGTTGCTCAGGACATACTGCTACATCAGACACAGAACACATAACTTTTTTACATATGTACTGTAGATACTACTACAGTATCTTAGGTGTAAATATTATTTTGCATTTAGCATGCCATTCATCCTAATATTTCATTTCAAGTGTTTTTAAATACTTCAAATGTATGTTTGAGTCTTAAATCAATAGCCATGCATTCAAAATACCTTTACAAATATTAAATAATTATAGCACTGCATTCGTTGCTGCAGCTGTGCTTTCATTTTACATTACACTAAATGGGGTTGGTGAAGCAATTAGAAAATTACTTGCATTCAGCTGCTTCAAAAATATATACATCAATATTTGTTTTACTTGTGGAGTTGCTGCTAAGTACACCTTTGGTGTCCTAATTCATAATTTAACATTGTAAGTGATTAACTATTTCCAACTGTACCCACAAAGATTAAATTAGTCTCAGTATTTTATGTTTCTTTTGGATCAATACTAGTTTCATGAAAACTTCAATACTGTATAAAGTTTACAATTTAAGCACACTTTATTGTCACTTTCATACTGTCAAACATTAGAAAAATCAAAACTAAGTAAGAAATAAGAATGTATCGGCACAAGTTTCTTTTTACATTTATAGAACCCTTTAACGACCAATGTTATCAGTTTAACATACAGGCAAACGATTGGTAATGTGTCAAATACCCTCATAACACTATAGTTGTTATGCCAGTTTGACATTCTTGTTCCAAAATCAAAACTAGATTTAAATCTACAGGTTCTTTAACTTTCAGTTTGAATTTAAATGAAATGGTGCAAGCAGCCCCATAGTTTAGCATTATGATCAGAATACATTAATCTTATCCTTCCAGTGGTATATTCTCCAAACTCAAATTGAAAAAGATTTTAGAACAGATTTCTCCATTTGACATTAACCAACCATTTGTTAAAATAAGGCTAAACCATGGTTTGTTGTACTGTAGTGACTTTTTGCTTAATTTCTGGTTTAACATTTGGCTGATGACCATCAGAAATGAGACGTGTTTACATCTCATTTACTATGGAATGTTAAGTTTAGCATAAAGTGATGTGCATATAGACACTGTAAAAAGTGAAAACATCTTGAGAAAAAGTAGCAAATCACACAATGACAACTAAAAACTATTACTATGGATGCATCAGTTAAAAATAGAATAATTTAAACAATCTAGAAAAGTAAATACCTCTTTTCTAACATTCATGCCACCAAAAAAAAACTTTTCAATACTGAAAAGTTAAAGACACTTTGTAATATTTTGGGTAACCCAAAATGTGGGCACAACAGATGCCACGCTACGATTTGGTTGTACTTCTGTAAGGCAGGCAGTGCAACAATACACAATGAAACTGATCTATACTTAATGATAAAGTTGGGGTGGAGCGAATAATTTGCACCACAATGTACAACCATAGCTCATAATGGCTATTTAACAGTAATGCAAATTGTCTGGTATCCAAAGTTCACATTTCTTAAATGTTATCAGTGAATATGCAGTCCCCTTATCACCAAGATAATCCCACTTGATTTGCAGAGACTACAATAATAATTTTATGAGGTCACTGGGGGTAGTCTTAAACTCTAACCCTTGCTGGCACATGTTGGCAGTTTTCTAATAAACACTGACTAGTGTGTCCCTTCACAGCAGTCCATCACGCTCAAAGCTGGAGGGCAGGAGGGAGAAGCAAAAGGGAGAAAACTTGGTTCCAGCACCGCTGTAGAATTTATTCTGAAACTCCACCCTATGGAACAAAAAGTAACCATCAATATGACTTATTTTGGGTGAAACATGGACTGACTAACAAAACTAAGAGCCTCAGCAATACAGGATTTGCTTCAATTTGTTAGCCTTGAATGTATAGAAATGTGTTCATTTACTGGCATATCAGTGGAACAAATATAAAAACAACTATTGTCCATTTTATTAAAAACCTGCATGAAAAGCATTACAAGAATAACACATTGCATGAGGGGGCGGGGGTTGCATGTACAAACTATTTGCACGTGTAAATGAGGCCATCTTACCAGTGCAACCTGAGGGCGTGAAGGAATGCGGAGAGGCCCTCCATTACAAGAAGGATAAATACAGTAAGAACAGCAAAGAAGCCAAACACTGGCACAAGAAACAGGATCCCCAAGCTTGTGTCCATTCGTAGCCCCACACGCATTACCATAGCCCAGAGCACCTCAGACAGTTCTGTGTGAAAACAAGAAAATGCAAGATAATTACTACTCTATGACTTGGTTCATGTTAAAGAGATCTGTATTCTGGCTTACACACTTGCCTTAGTGGGTGACAACTCAGTGGCACATGAACTAGCATACGCTCACGTTCCTGAACTGGTGTTATGACTAGATAAACACACCAGCATATAATCAGCAAGGCTGTATTAAACATTGACACCATCTGAAGTGTCATGCACTAGGGGGCGGTAGTGGGTAGAGGGGCAACAGGTGACAGGCTGGTTCGTTTGTCAACTTTCCCAGTCGCCAAGTCGCGAATCACTAGTAGCTGGCTGTTTTGTCGCTCACTGACGGCCATAGTTGCCCAGCGCTCATTGAAAAGAATGGCGATGTTTTGCTTTGTAGCTGAGTGTAGGTGGCGGTGTGAGTGCGGAGATGAGC
Organism: Forbesichthys agassizii; assembly: GCA_026546735.1. NCBI lineage: Eukaryota > Metazoa > Chordata > Actinopteri > Percopsiformes > Amblyopsidae > Forbesichthys > Forbesichthys agassizii. The sequence goes on along the minus strand of JAODLL010057519.1, from coordinate 26,454 downwards.
TGCTGTGAATAAACATTTGAGGCACACTGGCGTTTTTCTTTTTGTTGCTACTGTAGTTAGCTTATTGCAGGCACTTCTGTATTATACAGTACATGCATAGATTTTCGACATCTCAATTTCAGTTAAACAGGTATAAAATAGTCAGCTATTGCAAGCTAATACACGTCAAATTCAAATATCTCCTCGCATTTCGCCAGCTTCTCATTCTCAGTGCGTGCTAAAAAAAAAATCTGATACTTCTACACAGCCCTGGCTCCATAAATAGAAACCTAAAGTGGTGAACACCGCTAACAACAAAGTTGTAGTACGTCCAGAGTAATACGCATTGTTAAGCGGCACTGTGAAGGGATATTGTTTTTATTTGATCTGAAAGTTAGCAAGCGTTCTCGAGAAGAACTAGCCCTGCATTTCAAGTGGAGAAAAGTAGTTTGAACAATACTCACGTGCATGAGCCAGGCTCAGGGCCCAGAGCCTCAAGTAGGAGGCTGTGTTTGAGATGCAACCCAGGCAGTATTCTATAGTGTGAATGGATTGATGCAAGAACTCTTCTGCAAAGTCAAACTACATGCAAAACAGATGCAAATAGAACAGAGTAAGAAGCCAGAAACACAGGTGTTTAAGATACATTGGCCTGATTAGGCCTCCTCCTATAGACTTAGTGTGGACCTGTTTGGCAAAATAACAGCCACCTACTTCATAGGGCTATAGGGCTGCCCAGAGAGCCCTATAGCCGTAGTGGTCAGTGCTGCCCAGACTTTGGGACTTGCTATGGAGTCACACCTTATTTTAAAATGAGGTAGCCTATTAATGTTTGGCAGGTATAAGCTATTCGATAACCTACGGGACACAGAAAATGAATGACATTGTATACAGCGATACACTTTTCAAGTTCACGTAATAAAAAATTTAAAAAAGGCTGAACAGCATAAGGTCTGTGATTTATCTGAAACATCAATAAAATTGACAAATAAAAAAAACTCCAACCTTCTAGGCTATTTAAATGGGCTATGATAGCCTATTATGGCTACCATTAACCAGCCAGGACAAGGGTGGTGCGTGAGCCTAACTTTCTCATACCTCTTCTTTGAGCCGGTCAGAAAAGTATCTCGTCTTGAACGTATTACAACTCTCCATGTCGTAAACTCTAGGGGCGAGGCCTCTAAATCCAGCATATTTAAGGGCGTGGTATTTAAATGACGCCTGTTTTCCACCGCTACATTTATCAACGTGAGATCATTCTTACGCTTGTTTTGCAAGATAGGAACGGTTTCATAAATCACACGTGAACACTATCGTAAGATTAATTCTGCGCTCGGATCTGCGTTGCTTTCAACGTTAGATTGATAAATGAGGGCCATAGAATTGGCACAGCTATTGCAGCGCAGGACTGCCTGCTCTCAACTTGTTCTCTCAGTTCTCTCCCATCTTTACAGAGAAACACTTCTGTCGCAGCACTTCCAGGTCAGTGTAAAAGGGAGGGGGAGGGGGGGGGGGGGGGCAGATAACCATTGGATTCACCTCTGTGTGATTGTCTCTGCTGGCGGACAGGTCACCGTGACTGCTGCCCTCCTCCAAGTCATGATCCCTCATAAGGGACAGCTCCTCCTCACTGCTACGACGCACACGCTCATACCCCTGAAAGCAGAGGCAGTCAATCATTATATTGACACACTGGAGACATCGCACCAAGCGCCATCACACAAAACAATGTCAGAAGCACACCATTTGTGTGTATGGACAACTGGGTAAGATGCAAACCAACTGCCCTTCATGGGATCAATAAGGCTGCCTGAATCACTAGGCCTCACCCTGTACATTCTTAGACGGTGGCCTCCATTGTGAAGCCAATAAAGGTAGACAGGTTTGCCAAGCAGTAAGACTGGCACAGAGAGCAGGGCGATGGCTACCAGGAATCCTTGCAATCCAGCCTGGAGAATTAAGGTGAAGCAATACTCGTTTTAAAACAAGATTAATGTATTTGAACAGTATAGGCCTTAATGTTTAACCAGTATTACATTATCTTGAAAGCCCACATTTGGCACAAGAATCCATCTATCATACGGTATATCCACAATACACACTTAAATATATAAAACACATGTTTGTTGTGGTATCAGTCTCACCTGTCCTGGGTAGAGAGGCTGTACTGAATCCCCTTGCATAAGGAACATGTTTATGAAGTGAATGAGGATGCTTGGAGCCAATCTTGAGCTGTGAGCAGAGAAGGCCAGCCACTTGTAGATAACCATGAACACCAGGTAGCCAAAGAGACACAGCAGGAACAGAAGCTCCGGAAGAAACACCAAGTACACGTTGTACTTCTTCCTAAAGTGCCTGCGTTTGTATGGACACAAAGGCATGGATAAGTGGTCAAAAGAACAGTGGTTGTGAAAACGATAAGCATTTATAATACCTTATTAAATGCATACAGGTTTTATTAAAAGGTATGCTCTTCAATTTCATTATATAGTTTCCAGAAACCCAAATTTCAGCTCCAGCTATGTATTTAGGATTTCAAATATAACAATAGTGGGGCCAGCTACATGTATACCCAGCACTCTGGTGTTGGAGGGGCATGTACTCTGAGTTTCACATGTTTTTGTAATACAGATTTTAACCACAAAAGGTGCTTTCAGTCACAAACTGATGAGACCACCTTTAAAAATAAAACATTATCAAATAACAAAAACATTAAAAGCTTTTCAAAATCTTGCTAATCCTTGAACCCCCCCCCATCCCCGCTAATAATAAATGCAACATTGCAGGAATGGCTACTTACAAGTGATTAAAGACACTAAGGATGACTCCAAAGCTCATGTGTGTGATGCCCATGATGACCGACATCTTCATCTTGTAGGAGTTAAGGAATGTAAGGCGGTTTGACGCTAGGTTCCAGATCTGCCCACGTTAAAAGGTACAGCACTACATTATACAACAACCTGCTCTGGTTAAATGTATTGTATACACATAATTCATTGTGGCCATTTTGTCAACTAAATATAACAAGACGATGGGTAACATTGTTTCATGAAACATAACTTAATCTTAAAGAGATGGAGCCACTCACCGGGTCAATTCCCAACGGATATGGCCCGTTGAAAACTCCCGTAACATTTGGATCAAGAGTTAGAAAACGATTAACGCGGATGTCAGAATCCCTGTAACAACATAATGTTTAATCACTCCAGTGAAAATAAAGCCATTCATTTAAAAGAGAAAAGTATATATTCTGCTGCACATCGGTCTGACCTACTGGTGTGCAGCATGTTGGAGTCTTTGTGGATGATGCACTTACTGCCACACTCCAGCACTGAACATGGCACTAACATTCCAACTGGAACCAAAGATGTTGAGGGACTTTGAGAAGCAGTCATTGTAGATAAGACCAGTGTAGATTGAGAACAGGCCCATCAGTAGGATTATGTAACGTCCCTCAAAGACCGGGTTCCAGAGCTGCACATGCACACAATGGCGCTTAGACATCTTCAGCTTGGCTTTGCAATGCATGTGAGGATTGTTTTGCACAGTGTGCAACATCTCACCTCATTTCTGGTGCACTTCATTTTGCGATTGTTCTCGTACAGTACCATCCAGAAAGCCACCAGGGCCATGATTAAACCATGGCCCAGGTCCCCAAACATCACAGCAAAAAGGAATGGGAAGGTAATGATTGTGTATGGAGCTGCAAACAGAGTAATTTGCCAGACAGTGTTAAGACAAATTTACTTTGGCTAGAAGGCACAAATGCATGATGACACGTACGTAATATATTATGCATTTTGTTTTTATAACAGAATATTGAATGTGTTAGTTCCTGAAAAATACACAAAACAACTACAAACAAATGATAAATTGCTGGCTGAATGCAAGGCATAATGCACAAACACATACAGGGAATTTCACATACCTGGGTTAACTTCTCTATAGTTGCCAACTCCATAGGCATCCACAATAGTCTGGAAGCCAGAGGTGAACTTGTTGGTCCTTATCAGGGTTGGGGGCGTATCACTGCATGGGATACGGTTGACAAAAGAAGGAACGGTAGCCCCACTTTTTATCTGAAATAACAAGGTTTCACAATGCCATTGTTATCATGTACCTGCACTGAAATAAGACAACACTTCACTGACTGACATGGGGAATTTCAAAAATTAAACCTAATAAAAGGTTAAACACTGAAGAAAAGGAGTTCTGCCGTAGCAATCATTTTAGCATAAACTGCATTTCCCATGAGCTCTACTGCCTCTTTACAAATAGCTACAGTACTTCCACTCTCATCAATTCATATACAGTAGATTGACACAAAGATATGCATGTATAATGTAATAAGGATATGTAATTAAGGTGCTTAATTTAGCAATTTTTCAATGATTTGCAGCCTTGAATGAATTACTATATAGAAATTACTACACTAAAATGGATGAGGTAACGGCAATTGTGCAGATGCATAAGTAGTGTCATGAACAGAACATCCTAACGCCAAGAAAGTAATCACTTAATTAAGAGGAGGAAGTCTAGGGTTCTCACCGAGCCTTCTTCTAGGGCCCTCCGCACAGCTGGAAGGTCATTGACAGGGCACCAAACTTCAGCAATTAGGCACTTGTTTGTCACGTCAAAGCTGCAGAGGTTGAGGATATAGTAGATGGCCTTCATCTTCTTAACTTGTAATACCCATGTATACACGGACTCTGAGGCCTTGTCGAGGACCTGCCTCAGGTAATCCTCTGTCCTATGAAGAACCTGGGCACACAAAACGCAAGGAAGAGTTCCTCTCTATTCATATTTACATGTTCACACCCGTTAAAGGTTAAGTGGCATTATATAGTTAGCAATATGAGAATAGCAATAGCACATGTTATCTTCACCGACATGCCCACAACATTTCTGTGGTGCCTAGTATAATTTCCCCATTCACATCTCCAACAGGGAAAAACATTGACGTACATTTATGTGATCCCACTACAGGAGTTTAAAAATGAGTAAATTATGCTATGCATTCCAGCTAGGTTAGAATACTAAGACGCTAGAATTAACTCTATTAAGAAGCACTCTGTGTGTGTGTGTGCGTGCATCCAAGAGAGTGAGCTTGAGAGAGCATAAGAAATGTGGGTGGAGGAGGTGGAGAAGAACAGCAGGCTGCCTTTCAACTGAGACCTCGTGTTAATCATGTGGTCATTGTAATTCAGGGCCTGAGGCAGGGTGGGATAAAGCCACTAAAAAGGGACTTGCCGAGCAGTAAATGCCCCTGACAGATTTGCTGCACTACTTCAAAAGAAATTAATATGCACCATATAGTTTTAGAAATTGATAAATTATACATCAATAATTAATTACACTTTTTGAGAGTTAGCCTTCCCAATTAAACAGGAAAACATGCAACCTAGCCAGCTTACTCTTTCTTTAACTGGCTAATGGGGGGGGGGGGGGGGAGATGTTATGAATATAGTCAAAAATACAGCAGTTGAACTATAATATGCATGGCTTACTGCTTTGCCTGTCACTTATTAAATATCAGAGCAACCAGAACTCTTGCATTAACAGGACATACCGTGTGCAGGTCCTGAATGCGAGTTTTCAGTCCCTCCACCACATCCTTCCTCTCGTCGGTGTTGTTAGGGTATGGATACAAGTGACAGTGGTAGCTATGCGATCAAAGGACAACCTCTTGAATACAGCACAGCAACATCTGAACTATGTAACAACATTTAATATATCCATCTATAATTAACTCACGACAGAGAACAACAGTTCATAATTACCAGTCACAAATCTTCTTTACTTTCTGGCCAATTTGCTCTCCCCAGTAAGAGATCAGGAACACAACACTTTTGGTAGGCTCACCCTAGAAAACAACAGCATAGCTTTGTTGAAACACTTATAACAATTATGAAAGAGATTTGTGAGGATGTCAGCCATTATCATTGCCATTTAAAGTGGTGCTATATGACTTTTTGCCACTAGATGTCACATTTAAGTGACCCAGCTTCTCAGACATAAACAAATGCTAGGGGCCACTCACACACACAGGTTTACACAGCCGACCTGCAGGCTGATTACAACACACACAGAGCAATGTGATGTCATTCTCTGCGCAGGACGCCACTATATCTTTAAATTGAGTATTGTTGTTTGCTGCTATATTAACATTAAAAATAATGCATAGAGCACTTTTAATGTCATACTTCAATGTTGGGAACAATATGTTGGCACGCGGTCAAAAGTAGCATCAAGGAGCCATACCGTGTCAGGGTCTTCCATGTACTCTTCCATCTCTGAATAGCTGAGGATGGTGTAGCCTTTACACACTCTCCACAGCATCCGCTCAAACGCCTCAATCCTCTGCCTTTGAATTAACCCTGAAATGAAACTGTGGGATGATGATAGAATAGATAAATAATAAAAACATGGTGTCCATCACAACATACAGCAATAAGTAAACTGTTGAACTATTGAGGCTACTCTTGTCATCACATATTCAGACTTATCCAGATCCCAACTGGTCAGTCATAAATGTGTCCCCATTAGCCAGTAAAAAAGTAGACAGCATTCACCCAGCATTTTCTGAGTTTACTGTATGCAAAACCTGCATATACCGTATTACAACAGCACCTGCATGAAGAACACAGAATTTGTCACACTGTGTGTGTGTGTGTGTGTGTGTGTGCAATGAACATGTAATTTCCTTAACCAAACGAGAAACAGGGTGCATGTCACGTAAAACTGTGTTTATACAATGCAGCAAGTTAATAATAGCAACTGGGGATGGATCAAATGTGATGTGTTTTTCCTGTTAAGCTCCTAGTGCTACTAAGAAAAGGAGACCCGTCTGCAGACTAGTGCTGACTGCTGAATAGTATTTTGATCTAATCTGCCTCATCTATCTGCTCCACAGACATAGCACTAGTCAGCACAACTGGCAAGCGTGTGGAGGATTCCAAGTCAAGTTCTCTCCTCCACCTGTCTCAAATGGGCTGTTCCAGTCACACAAGTTGCTATAGCTACACACCAGCATGATTATGGATTTAGGTAAAGGACAAAGAGAGATCCCAGAGTTTGCTGAATGAAAAATATGTGCCTCAGCATATACTAACCTATGCAATATAGTTATCTGAGTAATGTGCGCAAATGCTTTTTTTATTTGTATTTAAAGAGGTGGATAAAAAAAAAAAACTTTAACCCTAAACTATGTCATAGACAGAGCTCTGTCACTCATTGTGTGAGCGGATCGCACGAGTAGACTACTGCTGCACACAGGTTAACGGGGAAGTATACGACAGTTAGCTCCAAGGAAGAGAAGGTTTGTTAGTTAGATCGCCATACAGGGTCTGTCTACATGTAGACACATTGAGCAAGACTCATAACCCCTATCCTGCTTGTTAAGAAGAGTTAACAAAATGACAACATTGTAATTGTACTGACATATTTCCATTTGAGAGAAGTATGATGTACGCATGTATGTTTTTATAAATGGAGCTTTTGTGATACCGTCCCTCACCCCAGTTTGGCCCCAAGCCTCTGCATGCTGTTGTAATCCATCATTGTGTCCTTCTCCAAGAAGGGGAACTCCTCATAGTGTCCCTGTAAAGTCTCACGCTGCATGACACAGGATGGACAAGAGAGAAAAAACATCACAAACATGCATTTCTCTGGTTTATAATAATAATAATAATGCTAAACTCAAAATCAATACTGTACATCAAGGATCAAGCTATTTCCATCAATAGATAACCGTATAGGTAACATATCTATACAGTGATAATGTATAATTTCTATACAATACCCCTTGCACTAACCTCAGTGTTTCGCTGAACAAAGGTTTGTGTAATGCGCAGCATGTGTGTGTACTCTGTCAGTTCCCATAGATTCTTCTGAAGCTTCTCTTTATTTCTGGTGACCTCACTTAACTCCACTTCCAGCCTCTGCAGCTGTTCCTGTGCCCAACCAAGCATACAACACAACATTGCCATATGCACACCCCTGATGATAACAGAGCAGTGATGAAAGCAATCAAAGATCAACAGAAAGTAAACTAGGTTTTTCATAAAACAATCGTGATAAATTAATAAAGCAAATTAAAGTAGACTTGCACCAACACCAACAAGAATAAGCAGGCATATAAAAATGACAATGTAATTAGGAAATGTGCAGGTAGCTAACCATTATAGCCAAAACATGCTTTGGCAAAGGAGCAACTGGGTTCACATCCCCTTCTGGCAGTGGTATTTCAGATTTCTTGATTTCTCTCAAAAGGTATCCTGTGAAAGATATTTAAACTTTTTCAATGTTAAAGAATTTAAAACCACCAAAGAAATTAGGACATTTGTGATTTAACAATTTGTGTTTCTATAATTTTGAAAGGGATATTTGATATGTCGAATTGAAATCATACAAATAGGAAATTAAGATAAATAGACCACAATGCAAAGATCACTCAATTTTGTTAGAAATATATATTTCTCTGAAAATGTCAACAATGTCTTGGACTAGACCTTCATCACCAATGTTGTGTCATTATTATAGGAGCCAGGACCAAATATCTTGTCAAAGGCTACAAAAATACTTCTGCTTCAACACAACCTAGCCTATATGCTGCTCAGCAAATCTCATTGTTTTAAATATTTCAACATTGTTTATACAGCGTAATGAAATGTAATAGATATACAGTAAGTGCACTGCATGCTTACCTAGGATTCTCTCCATTTCTTCACATCTCTTGATTTCAGTGACGAATTTTCTTTGGAATGAGTTCACGCTGGGATTGAGCTACAATAAGAGGCAATGAATTGCATTCAATAATAAGTAGTGGATGTGAACACAATCTATCATAAAAACGACGACATGTGTACCATGAAACGTGCAATGTGCTTTGTAGGCCAGCAATTAACATGCACTTTGTTCTTTAACTTAGACTACGTTCATGTTCACCAAACATCGGACGAAAATGTTCAGACGTTTTATTTGGTGACACAAGTAATTGACAGGAACTGTCAAAACTTACCAGAGGCAGTAACTTGACAAACAATAGGAATTAGGCTACTTCACTTGAAGTACATTCAAAGTTTGTTCAAAGTACGTGAGACTAATTAGCTGCTACAAATAGCAGCTATCGGTACGGTGCAGTAAAAATACCCGCGCACTGGCAACTTACATCTCGAAACTCTACAAGTCCCATCTCCCCGAGTTCACTGATACAGTCGTATGCTGAACCTGACTGTAGAAAGAGCTGAGCCAAACACATATCCTCGCTGCGGAACAACGAGCCCATTTTGACAACTTCAACGTTCTTCCTTTTACCCAAGTGGTATGCTAATACAGCAAGACAACGTTAGTTAACTGGATCCAGTCTTCTGTTAGCCAACGGCAAGACAACTGCCTGCGTCAACCTTTCTCATAACTTGTACCGTGTCTGTTTGATTACGACTATAATGTGATTATCTGACGTGATGGTAGCTAACACAACACAACCTGTTAAGCTAGTAACAACCGATACCAGCACGGAACAGAAGCTAACCGGTGATTGGCGAGTTTTTCCGCGAAGACGGATTCTAACTATCCAGTACCATAATCGAAAGCAAACACCAAACGCAGGTTTGCATACTTTAAATTGTAGATATTAAATTTTTTCAATATATTATCCACTTTCACCACCAGCTCAAAAGTTACATATCTATCCACGTCACATATGGCGATGCATTCAGGTGCATTCAGAATTAACTTGCATGGCAGTCGATGTCTGGCTGGCCAATGACCATCGATGCTTCGATTCTGCGCACAATGACTCAATATTCAGACAGTAGAATTATTATTCTGACATCTTTGGTCATATGGGTCTAGAATATGACGCTCTAATATAGACAGTGGCGTGCACATCATTACATATACACTAACTTATGAGAAAGACATGGACATTCTGATAATATTTTATTGCAAGTGGTCCAAAAGTTATTATTTTATACAATTTCACTAGTAAATAAATTGTGAACAAAACTATTTTAACACATTTTCCTGTGGTGTGCTGTGTTGGTCTTAATTGTTCTAATTGTACCAATACAAACTTCAGTACAATATGGAATAGTCCATGAATGGGTTTATATAGTTGCACTGCTCCATATCTGCCTGATTTGCCTCCATGGATTGCCAAGAACTGAAGCAGTAATAAAAAAGAATACCAATACGAGACCCTTGGCCAGTGATTGTGAATATGTCTCTCCTGGGGAAAGGAAACAGAAACAGAGCTAATTTAACCTACAGTATACCCTATTTATTTTACAGAACATTATTTGTAATTGTATCTTAACCCAAAGTGACATGTAACACTGAAGCCAGCTGTTTCAGTCCAGAATTAAGAGGAACTAATAACAAAAGACCTATGACACCAAATGTATTATACCTGTATAATATCTGGTGAAGGGAAAGGCGAGCTCAGGCCAGCACACATCGTTCCTGTTACAGTCGTACTCTGTGAAATTGATTTGAAACCTTGAGAAAAATATATCAAAGAATCACAGGTCAGAATCAGAGTGGGACAACTCAGAACAACACTGGCCTCAATATTGTTTGCTGTTGTTCTACATAACTCACACACAACAGATTAAAGTAAGTAAGCAATTACTGTCAGGAACCTAGTTGTGGGTGGTCCGGTGTTCACAGGGACATCAATAAAAGTGACAGAGGAGGTTATAGGGAATGACTTCATACAGGGTGAGGAGTCACTTCCTCCACACTCCAATTTCCAAGTGGTCAGACTGTAACTACAAATATAACAACAATCAAACAACACAACAACATAAGCACAAGGCTCTTTGACTTGCAACTCTATTCAGACTTTATATGTGTAGGAATAAAATAATAAGAGCGTGACCACATTCTAATACATATTTCACACACCTGACTTGCAGGGAATTAATCTCACGTTGGGGTACACCCTTGATGACCCTTGTGATAACAGTACTGATGAGAACGTGTTGATGTGAAGGAATACCAGTGCATGAACTGTTCAGGTCCTCTGCAGTGTTGCTTGAGTTCAGTGTAACTACTGGAATTTGTATTTTGTGAGAAAACATACAATTATAACCAAATAGAACAATGTTCAATGTTACTGAAAGGAAATATTAGCAATGTTTGCAACTCACAGCTGATGTTCAGCCAATTAGGCACAATTAGGACACTGGGGTCTCCCATCTTGGCCACGTGTGTCGCTGTAATCAATGCAGCCTGGAGGGAAGAAACTGTCTTTCTAAAGGGACAAAAAAATAGATTCCACATTTAAATGATAAAGACATAAAGGCTTCAGTCTTCAAGCACAATCTTGTACTCAGTGATTTACCTCAAAAAGTTACACTCAGTCAAATTCTGTAAGCTGACAGGCAGCAGACATCCCGAGGTTGAGTTCTCCCCAAACAGAACTGGCCTCATTTTGGCAGTGTAACAGAGTCCATCTCTTACTGTTGGCAGAAACAGAGGAGTGTGCTACTGTAGATGTCAACATGTTTAGTTAGTAGCCATAATGTTTGTTGATGCTAATGAATTGCAATGACTCTTTTGACCTGGTTGCCAAAGATTGATTGTTGTCTTTTCTGTGATTCTTGTATTATTCTCCAATGTGTCCACAAACCCAGCAATAACAGGCCATCCCACCAGATACCCTAAATTCATATTAGATTTGATAATAAAGCAATGTACATACATTTTCAGACAGAATTATTTAGATATGGATCAGGCAATATATACTGACCTGGCTTTCCAGAATTTTCTTCGGCTAGGACATCTCCATTCAGAAATAGAGAAGAATATCTAGTAGTTACCACCACTGTTAAAAAGACAACATAAGCCCAGCATTTAAATTAAACAATATTATTTGATATCCTCACAAGCTTGGTAGTAAATACAATTTGGCCCTTACCGCTATTGTTCAAGACGAAATTCCCAACAGTACGCAATAATGTAATATTTGTGATTCCATTTCCTTTCCAGAAGAATCTGTAATCCAAACCCAGTGTCACATTCACACACACCTGCCCCTCACCTTCAGCAACAGGTCAAACATATGCAGAGAGGAAAGAAAACAAAACACGATAAATCAAAATAGTTAGCTCCTATTAAATTAATATATGTAAGTGTTAAAACCACGATAATCTCTGTACCTGGAGAGGTGTCAAACGCTGTGTTTGAAATAAACTGACTCAAATCGAAGGTCACTACATCATTTGCATCCACTGTTACCACTCCTGAAATCCATGGCACAAATAAAAGTGAAAGGATGAATGTAACTTCAATGACGTGACAATTAGAATTATGCAAAGTAAACAATAATAATAATTTTAAAAAATAAAGTTTTACCCCCTTGGCCATTCTTTACTTGAACCCTCAAATCAGTTGACGCTGTCTGTAAAGGAGGTCCATTGGGGCAGGAGCGAAGAATGGTTGCACATTGGACATTCATGTTTTTCAAGAATGCCAAAGGAGCATTGTCTACACACTGCCCATTAAGGGAATTCTGCAAATCAACAATGTGTCATTGTTCAATATAACATATATAATATAGTAACATATTGTTGAGGTAACAGTCTTTACACAAATACTAATAAAGATAACATACCTGAGGGACAGTGAAGTACTGATCATTAAGGGTGAAAATAGGACTTCCTTGGCGATAGCCAGTAGTAGCAAGTGGTGCTGTCAATCCATGACTTTGGAGAGATGGGCCTGCCTTAGGCACACTATATAAGGTACAGTTTATATGCATAAGTCATACAACATACAAATAATAATATATAACAAATAATTAAATATAAAAGTAAAAAAAAAAAAAAAAGGTTGCTCTATTTGTTCCTCACATAGTTTCTCCCTGGTAAAAAAGTCCAAGGTATGGGTTGTTCTCAAGTGGTGACTGAACACACAGGAATGGGAACCAATCTGGGTCATTTTCAGATGACTGCACAGTGCACTGGTAGTCAGGCATTGGAGCGACATCGCCGCCAAAGGGGCCAGGGAGGCAACTGGACCGAAACAGCTCTAAGTCTTTGGAAGAGCAGTCCTGTAAGAATGAGCAATGGGCAAATGTAATATATGTACAGTACACACAGAAACAAACAATGCTCCCATATATGCTTATCACCTTATCACAGCAGCAGCGTATGTCACATGATCTGGGAGACAGATCACAGGGACAAGAGCCCAGAGGATGGTACACTTGGCTGTGAATTATTGTTTTATTCTCTGTTATAGCATTAGTGGGAACTGACAGAGCATATATCTCCGCCTGGATAAGAAGAGATGCTTGAAGCGTACTTCCCAGACAGGCAGACAACTGGAGAGTTTCTACAACACACAGTGGTTTTGGACAGCAGTCCCCATCCGTCTCATTATCACCACACAAACATAGACTTCGGTTTAGTCTCATTTGGACTTGCACTGCAGACTGGGACAGCATAGATATTGTACATGTTAGTGCAATGTTTGTATTGGTTTAATTTGAGCATTATAACCCTGAACCTATTAATACTGAGACAGAGTTTGAGCTTTTACCTTGCCAACCATCTCCATCGTCAGAGCCCACTGTGTCCACTCTGGTACACATGATAGTGATGTAAGATTTCCTATAGAAAGTGCATCTATAAATTAGGTTTTACTGCATGATATATTGGATAAGATAATGTATACACCACAGCCCTCAGACTCAGTATTCTTTCCATTAATATTGGGCAAATATTTTTTATATTTTCCAACACAATGTAATATTTATGTGTGTTGGCTAGGATCAGTATGGTTTTAGTGGATGGAGGTGATACTTTTTCTTTACAGTATTGCAAAAATATAATATTGTGCTGCTATGATTATACCAACACTTATAGAGATAACATTGCGAAATATGTATCAATACAATGAAAATGAGATAAAGATACCTGTTGTACTGGATGGAGATACTGATCTGACATTCAGGGAAATATCAGAGATGTCTCCAACTAAAAATGCCGTTAACGTGGGTCCATTAGTGATGAGATAAGACGAGGGTTGGAAAACTGTTGAATAAAATGGATTGCTACATAAACATACGTATTTTTTCACAAATAAGTGAATTAAACAATAGCATTTTTTACAATGCTTAAAGATGATTGCATAGCTTGTACGTGGACTAAATTATTTGGGACAATATTAGACATTGAAACTACAGTACAGTGTCGAAATAATGACCTTACCAAGAATGCATGTAGTCTCTGAAAACAACATCGATAGGCACAGACACACACAAGGCCAAGGGCATTTTATAGATGATAATGATAAAAACAAGTTAGCCATTTGCGTGCTTCAGAAAGTAGCCATATTTGTAAACTGTACGAGATGTCTTGGCAACAGATCTTGAACCAATCAAAGTTGAGGAAAAGTCTTGTTCTTGTAAACTGAAAAGTCATTATTTTGTTTCAGCGCCTCCAATTGAGTGGAGGATCATATTACAGAAAATATAAATTATTTCTTTAACATTGATTAATCCGATGTATGATAATTTATGAAACAGTATTTGAGAACACCATTTTAGTATTAATATTTAATTATTCATTTGTGTTTCTTTTTATTTTCTTCAGAAATGCTGTAACACGTAAGAGATGTGCACAATACACAGATTAAACACTAGAGGTCATCGCGCGATAATTCTGTACTGTTCGAGTAGTAGAGAAAGATATTTCCACGAGGAACTTGCTGAAATGATAAGCACTATAGGATCAGCAACAAACAGTAACACACGTTTGAGGAGTGTAAATAAAAAAGCCACGATGACATCAATTGAAGATCTTATTACAAGTCTGCAGGGGTGCATGTTAGACAAATCATCTGAAGATATCAGCACAGCTCTCATGCTTTTCATTCAAAAACTAGGCGAAGCTTCAAGGTGATAGACGACTACCAGTTAATCTGTTGTAATTTTTGCCTTGGCTGCTTCCACATGTAGTCTTAACTCTATATCAGTTACTTTAACTAGTCATGCTTGTATGTACAGGAATGGCGTTAGAAGATGCAAGGAACGCTCTTTGGAAGAGGCTATCCAGCTGTTGAAAACCATCCCAGTGACACAGCTTCATTCTTTGGAGGAGAGTATTTTCTTCCAACTTGCGAGGCTCCTCGTCTCCATTCAGATGGAAATGGTGAACATCACTGCAGCCTTTCGCAAACTGGATCAGGTCAGTTCTTGTCTTAGTCTGTTCTTATTAGTGTTGGTGTTTAAAACACCAATTTTAAATTCTTCTTGATTTTACCTTTGCAGATGTTACAACATCTGTCAAATGTGGACTACCAAATTGTTTTCAAAGAAACCCGCCATTGTTTACAGGCCCTAACTAACGCCAAAGAGGTACATAATCTGAATTGCAGCGTGTCACACCTTTTATTCATAATTTAGACTAATTGATGACTTTGACCATTTTGTAGGTATTGTCACTTGAGGACATGCAGAGAGGTAGGAACATGTTGAAGATGCAAATTTATTATTTCCATGCCACTGCTAACCATGAACTGTTCGCTTTCATTAACTTTTAACATTCAACCTGCATTTTCTTAGCCTGCATGTTCCTGGAAGATGGCGCTATTGGACGAGAGGTTTTTAGAGAAACATGCCCACACCTGCTGAATAAAGTGTCTGAGATGTTCCCTGTTATACTGCAACAAGAGGTCTTAAAGAATGGGCCAGTGTGTTATGCAGCAGTAAAGGTAGATAATATAAAGTAATGTGATAATTGACAGAATAATTGTTATATTTGTGTGCATTTCTTTACTAATTTGAGCTCTGCAATTTCTCCAGTTGTGTCTGGAGATATTCCAGTTGTTGCCTAGTCAGGTGGCTCCTCAGGTGTGGGAGAAGGACCTTGGGAATCCAGCAGTGGCGTCTATTCTGCAGTCTCTTATGGGCATCATCCTCGGACAGGTCTCTCTCTCACGACACAGTCAGTTAAAGGAACACTCCAGCATAATGGTGCTAACAGGACAGTTTGTAACTGTTTCTTAAGCACAACTGCTCCACAGCGTGTGGCTTAGGGGGAGATGTAAAGGGGTGGGTGGGCAGAAGGGGTGTAGGCGGAGGCGATCAGCCATTCACTCAGGTTGTGACCTCAAGAGTTCAAAAGCAACAATGTTTCAGGACATTGTAGTTGTCCTCTGTAAATTCAAAGTTATTCATTATTTACGTCAGTGCTTTCCCCCCTGCTCACCTTCCAGTGGTCCTGTGTTTACTACGCAGTGCTCCAACAGGGACACGCGCATGTTGGCCGGCACTGCCGTGGCCATGCTGATCAACACAGCACCAGAGGGCACGGAGGGAGAGGCTGCAGCCTGGAGTCTGCTTCAGGTGGCTGGCGCAGGTCCGTATCCGTTCCGCTCACACGGGGCTGGGTAGGGGGTACTTGGAGTACACTACTCCTTCAACTCCTTCAGCGATGCTGGGGAAATAACGTTGATATTTGAACTCACTCAAAAGAACGGCCCCTCTCACGCCACGGGGTG
Source organism: Forbesichthys agassizii (assembly GCA_026546735.1). Classification (NCBI taxonomy): domain Eukaryota; kingdom Metazoa; phylum Chordata; class Actinopteri; order Percopsiformes; family Amblyopsidae; genus Forbesichthys; species Forbesichthys agassizii. Next base: position 9,963 of record JAODLL010057519.1, on the reverse strand, counting down.
CTCCACCAGAAGCTGCAGATGTTATATTATCTTGCTATCTTGATTACTAACCTCCAGCACCTTGTTGGGGTGTGCCAACCATTCGAGGCAAGTCAAAGCGGACATGTACAATACTGACCATTGCTGCTGTTGTTGTTGTTGTTGTAGCTATTCTTCACTTATTGCTGCTGTTCTTCAGAGCCGTGGCAGCTGGTCATGGGTGGTCTCCAGGTGCGCTGTATCCCCACAGGACAGGATGCGGTGGGCAGTCTAGCGCTCAGCAGGGGTCTGCTGACATGCTGCCAGCCCCATATCCTGCTCGGTTCTGGTGTTGACACCGCAGAGGTACAGTACACCTCACGTTGACAGGCAGTGTTTTCGGTTCAAATATTGTTTTTTTAATTGTTTTTTTATTGCTAAACACAATTGTGGCTTTTCTGTGGATTCAGGCATGTTTACTCTTGGGAGGCGTGTTTCCTCTGGTCTCCGCTCTGTGTGAGCAGACCCTGGACTGCCACTATTATGTCTGTGAAGGTAACAACAATAAATAATAATAGAAGAGTGTATAGTTAAGTGTTTTGTAAATGTACCCTTTTGACTGGAATACATGGTTGCAGTTTTGACCCTGTGGCTGAAAAAGGTTAAAGAGTATCTGGCAGATATCTGGAAGATAACAGGTCGCCTGTTGTCTGACACCGGCAGCCTGCTCCAGTGCCTGTTCCAGCTCATCTGGAACAATGCTGAGAGTCCGGTAACATTGACTGCTACTGTACACTGTAGTATGGCATCAAATGGTACTTGCTCATAGCATTGTCTTCATCGTATGCATTGGCAGGTGGAGGGTCTGTCAGAATATGTCTACAATGCATTTCACCTGCTGCTCGAGCTCTACAAGATGGACTGTGAGCAGTTTGGAGACACTAGGAGAAGGCTTTATTTTACTCTACTTCAACGCGTGACCAATCTCCCATGGGAGGCCAAAGCCAAGTATCGACCCCTTTGTGTTCTACTCCCATATTTGGGCACTGATGTGGTGAGGATTCATGGTCATGATGTCAATGATATAAGCTTATTAAATGCAGGGTTACTCATTCTTGAGCTCAAACTATTTTGAGCTAAAATCTTAACAAAGTCCTCAGAAGCACCGCCCCACAAATTGAAACCCATTGCAAAGCCAAGCGACATTGTTGTTGTGAGCAATGTTTGCCTCTTTGTATGTATTCCTATTTACGGCTGTGTAAAAAGTACCAGATTCCTTTTTCAACACGCACAGAGAATTGTAAGATATCAAACTTCGCTGAGATATTTAAAGCATTTGACATGTGTCTTAGCTAAAAATAAGCTTACTATAGCTGACTATACCTTTAAGCGGTGATTATGATGACCTTTTAAATGTGTCTTGTTGACTTGACAGGTACTGGAGCAGTACGTTGAACTTCCTAATCACATCCTCCAGTGCTTGTCAGCCAATCACCTGTCACCATATGGGTCAGAGCTTTACAAATGCATGATTCAGCAGCAGCGGAGAGAACTATGCGAAGGGTTAGCAGATGAAGCTCCGCCCAGTGAGCTGGAACTAGCAAATCATTGGGCAAGACGCTGGCGTCCCATTCTTTTGAGTGCTTTGATCTCCGAGGTAACTCTCCTTCAGAACAACGGCTCTACCCAGTTGCTGCCGTGTACGCTGCAAGTCTTCCCATCTGCTGTGGAGCCTCTGTTAGCCTGCCTGGACCCCACCACACCGGGCCATCTCCATGCCTGGGCCTGCATCATGAGCTCCCACAGAGCCACCACTGGAAGTTCCCCCGTAGTCCCGCAGGGTGGCTCTGTCCCGGGAACCCTGCAGCTGGCACTGGGAGCCGCCGATGACAAAGTTCGCCTTGCTGCTCTCAACCTCCTGTGCTGCAGCCCAAAGACAAATGAAGCCCCAACGATCGAGGAACTGTCTATAATCAGGGAGTTTATACCGCAGAACCTGAACAGCGAGTCCTCGCCTTTCCGGCAACATTTCCAGACCGCAGTGAAGAAGTTCCTGGTTCGTGTCAGAGACAGCTGTTTGGCACATGTTAGAGGGCAAAAGAGCAAGAAGACTGGGCCTACCACCTACACACAGGAGGCAGAGAGGATCTTGAACCAAGGAGTAGGTGAGATAGACAGATGTATAAGTACTGCCATCCTCCAGGACTATGTGTCGCTAGCTTGCTTTATTGTATACATTTGTCTTCATACCGCAGGGTTTGTAGAGTGGCTGAGCCAGCTGCCTTACAGCTACCTGGCACAGGGACACAGCTATCAGAGGAAAAAGACTGTTCTGCTGCTGCTCGCTGCAGTGCTGGAGACCTGCACAGACACCTGGAGCCCAGACAAGAAGAAAGGCCAGCCTCCAGGTTTGTTTAGGAACTAGCCGGGGGAGACGGTTTTTCCAGCGAGCTTAGATTTTACGAGGCTGTGTCTTTATCATGTGACAAATGGCCTCTGCTTAATATAGTGTTGATGAATATGTTTGCAGTTAATATGGCATCTCTTATAAACTGGGCACGGCAAAGGGGACATTGGAATTTCTTCTGCAGGGCAAAACAGCTGTCTCTCATTGGCTGTCTAGAAGATTCCACCAATGAGGTATAAGTGTCCTTGATTGTTATTATTATTATACAATGACAAAATATTATTAAAGCACAGTTTCAATCTACTTGTTAAAGCCACATTCAGTCTATATTTGGAGCAATACAAATCTTATGTAGCTCTTCTTGAATGTTGTTAAAAATGGCATGCGGTTTTATTGTAGTATAATGTAATACAAATACCCAAACATAGTTTCATAGCATATGTGCAAAGGGGGGGAGAGAAAATACTGCGTCATATTAAAAAATGCACTTTCTCATGCAGATTCGAGAGCTATCCGCTGAGTTATTGGTGAGGTTTTTTCCTCCCAGCTTTCAAGACAACATCATCTCTGTGTTGTTCAGTCGCAGCCAGCAGCTCCTCTGTAGTCCCCGGGTACAGGAGGCACAAATGGGAGCCCTGATAATGAAGGTCCTCCTTCAGAAGTACGTTTGTCCTCTGCAGCACTTACTTGTATGGATCTAGTCCGACGTAGGCACCAGGGCTAAGCTGTGGCCCCATCTATCTACAATCTATCTACAGATGTACCGAGCAGTCCCAGGACTGCCCCTGGCACACCAATAACATTGATGTGAGCAGTTCCAGTTTCCCCATGGCCACCGGCTTGGTCACATACCTAGTGAACGAGCTCAAGCAGCACTACCTCACAGCTAGAGCCGACATGATGCTGGCTGCCAGAACTAAACCAATACACAGTGAGCGTGTGTGCAACCTAGAGGGCCTTAATACAAGCGTATCCTCTATGCGAGACATGTAATCGTGCTGGGTGATGTTTCAGGTGTTTTGAGTGCGCTGGAGAGGTGCGTGATTGAGGTGCCCGGCCGCGTGTGTGACGTGATCGACCACAGGCTGGCCGTTGAGCTGCTGGCCCTTCTGGAGAGCACGTGTCTCCTTTTGCTGGGCATGTTGTACGGGGCCCAGGACACCAGCGTCGATGAGGAGAGTAAGGTACATAACAAGAAAAAGACCGGACAGGCACTGCAGGTTGAAACATCAGGCAAGTCAAACAGAAATGAGAAGCAGCCCCCCCCCCCTCCCCTGCAAGCAATAAAACCCTGTGTTACAGTGTAATGCATTCTTTCATAGATGTGTCCCCGTCTCTCTACGATATGGGAAACGCCATCAGCTCCCTGATTGCCCAGACAGGACTGGAGGAAGGAGAGGAGTGTGTTCTGCTTTCTGAGGAGCACAGCCTGGTTCTCACCTGCTGCTGGGTGTCCCTCAAGGTAAGTTGAGACACAATCATGCTGATGTCTCATTAGTTGTTAATTGATTAGTACTGTTGTACAGTAGATGCACAATAAGACCCATCTGCACATGTGATGTGTACAGATATACATGCTTTGACCCCCTCAAGGAAATAGGAATATTTTTGGGCTGCCTGGTGGAGAGAATCCTAGCTGAGTCTAAATCCAGCGAGTGTCTCCTAACCGTAGAGGACATTAGAAGGGCATCAAAAGTGTTCATGGACATTCTTCTCAAATGTCGCCACTGGGTAAGCATATTTAATGTACTGGTGTGTGTAATTATTATATTAAGTGTAACTTCAGCTCTGAGCTTGACTCCGCCCACTACAACTCTGAAAACTGCGTCAAGGAGCTGAGGAAGGGGAGGGGAGGGGCTGAGAGCGGGACCGCCATTAATATTTTAATTAGATGACATATGAGCGTACAAAGTGTAACGATGAAAACCAGCCAGGTCCTGGGGTGAATGGATATGACATGTTCTGTTTTCAGCCCATAAAATGCAGATTTTTAGAGAGAAAAAAACAGCATTTTTGTAAATATTACCACCAGCATTGATGTGTCTCATCACAGATCAATCCTATTCATTTTGTTTACAGCTCAAAAAAACACATTTTAGGGTGCAGTTACAGTTTAATGATTAAAGTAGAGTGTAATGTATTTTTAATTTAATTCAGTGCACACAATCATTTTATTGTCATGTAAAATTGAAGATATTTTCCCATCTTAAAGGAAATATGTCTTTAAAGTAATATGTGGTTTGAATGCTTACTGCACTAATTCACCTGATTAACCTTTCTGAACACTGTTTTTGGAAATCACATTTCCCGTCACCAGGGGGCAGTAGAAGGATGCTGTGTTGGCTTCACCAAGTTCTGCGCCTCTCTCCTCAGCAGTAACAACCCAGACCTTCAAGACATCCCAGCCCACATATTGCAACAAGTGAGCCATAATGCATCGGCCCCTCTGCAATGTTAATTGCGTTGGCTTGGCTGTATAACTCAGTCTTCTTCATGCGTTTGGTCCCAGGGGCTGCAGGTTGTGCAGTCTCCTCGCTCTACGTCCGTGACGCGACGGGCAGCGGGGCTGCCTATGCTCATCCTGAGTGTCGTCTCTGCGGAGGAGGCCAGCAAGGCTCGCCCACTGCTGGCCCACAGCATACGCATCTTACTGGACACAGCCAGGACCCCTCTACCTCAAACATGGGACCAAACCCTGGACCTGCCACAGGTTTATAGACCACATTTAGACTGCACCGATTCACACAGCAACCTTCACAAAACAGATGAAACGGAATGTGGGGGAAATGTGTATGAGTCCATCCATCAGGGGTGGGAGGGAACTGATTACTCCATTACAGTTTTAAAAGGGAAGTGTGCATAGGAAAACATTGTCTGGTCACTTATTATTATTATTATTATTATTATTATTAAGAACAATGTTTAGGCGTGACGTAATGAAAAGTAATCAGATGTGACTTAGTTTAGGTAATGCAAAAGTTATGTTACATATTCGTGTTTCCTGCTAGGTGTGTGCGGTCCACACTCTGCAGGCTCTGGTGCGGGGCTCTGGGCTGGGAGGAGCCATCCTACAGTTTGCCCCTGCGGTGGCCATCTTGTCCCTGACTCTTCTCAGGTCTCCGTGCTGGGCGATGAGGAATGCTGCCCTGCAGCTCTACAGTAAGGCGTCGGTAACACAGTGTGGTTGTTAATGTAGGTTAGTGCAGCACGTATCTAACCCCCCTGTGTGACCCTCGCCCTGGTGCGCACACACAGACAACCACAGTACATCATAGCCTGGCTCTGCCTGACTATTTCTCTTAGCAAATTGTTTTTGCTCATAGTGTGATAGCCCTGTTCGCATTAGCTGTTTTCACAGCCACCCTACTGGTGGACCAATCAGGGTGGGTCAGTAAAATGACGTTGACGCCTGACGTTGAACAAGCCAGGCCTGTTTTGAAACTGTTGTAGAGCTAGATGAGGCGATCAAAACAGTTGTTGGTTAAATGCTGTCTGATAGTTTTAAAATGTACCAGAGGCAGACACCTGTTTTCCTTGTATTGCTGCGGAGTGGTGTACCTTTTCAGTAATTGTATTATATGTTATCGGGGTTCCCTCTGGTCGTGAATTTTCTGGAATATCATGGAATTTTAAAAGTGTACGTTTACATTTCAGCTGCCATTTGTAAAAGTTACTGGACGTGGTGTTACATTTTGATGTCTCAAGTTAATATTGATAATATTGGTAGTAAATATGCAAAATGGTAATGTACATAAGCATGCTAGTTCGTATGGCTCAGATGTAGACACAGACGTGTGCTTGCAGGTTCTCTGTGCTGGCGAATGCTTGGCCAGCGGCCGGCTGGCGAGGGGGGCAGCTCTGCCCAGCACGGCATGTCCCCCTCTGCGTTCTTCCTTCACTACCCGGCGCTGCAGCCCTTCCTGCTGGGGGAGCTGCGGGGAGCGGCACAGGACGTCCAAGGCCCGTCTGGCCAGGCCAGGCTACATCTCCACCCCTCCCTCTATCCCGTCCTGACGCTGCTGGCTAAACTCCAGCCCGGTGTGCCCGACTTAACAGGGTGAGTTTTGTTGTTGTTTCATGGCATTATGCAACATTTCAGCAAGCAGGTTTAACCAACTCTGAAACTAACTCTGAACTCTTAGTTGGCCATGAGATGGAGATGGAAGAGTTTTCAGTTTCAGAACAGCTGATGAGTTGGTTTAGTCAACTCGTAGTATGTTTACTCTGAGTTGAGCGCGTGCATGACAACTATGCAAAGCTATTATCAATGGAGCTCAGATACTACGCTGCAATATGGCTACAGCCAAGAAAAAAATAAAGCTTAACATGCTTAATAGCAGAAAATATTCATGCTTTGTTCAACCTGTGGAACGTTACTTAGGAAAAGTATACATTGGAGCAAGCAATTTCTCACTCTCAAAAGCAAGTCTAAAAATTAGAGTGCACTAAGCCCCGCCCCGTTCCCCACAGTGCCTTTTCTTTAGTATGATTTGAGCATAATTTAAGTTGTATATTTTTGTATTTGCACTTTAATATTGTCCTTAGTTCATATATGTCATATATGAACTAAATCATGGTAAAATAATGATCTCACTGTTTGTACAAGTATTATGTTATTGACAAGGCACCATTTCAGAAAACCTTTAATGGTATGGTTAAATGTTTGCTATCAGTTTGTGTTCTCTACATGCTGTATCCCTCCAAGATGTATTGGGTGCATAGTTAAGCCACTAGGCGTATGTGTCTTATGTTGTTTGTGTTGGATGATGGGAACAGAGAGGATATAGGCCTAATTGTTTTATACTGAGAGAATATTCAAATACATGTAATAACACAAACTACAGTAAGCCTATAAGACTATAAGATTTTAGCCAATCATGACCAAAAATTACTAGCCTATTTTTAGATTTTATAGCCTACTTCTTGTTAAAAATAGTCTATGATAAAATTACGGTCTATCAAACTACAGTGATATCCCTGGCGAGATCACTGACATCAGTTTTTTTCCAAAAAAGTTATTAAACATTCAGTAGCTTTTTTTTTATAGACTTTTTCTTCTTTAATAGACAGAAGAGTTACAGGTAGAGACAAGAAATTAGTGGGAATGAAATATTTGAATGGATTGAAATATTCCCACCTGCTGGATTTGAACCATGTATCCCATAAACTCATGTAGTCACAAAGCTACTGCTTAAGCCACAGCTAAAGGTCATACGTATAGTAGCTTTAACCAATAGTAGAATATCCTTCTGTAAACTGTAACAAATGTAAACATGTGGATCATTTTAAGATAAATATGACAAAAAAAAAACGAACATTTGATTATGATATGGGAATCATCTATTATTCATCTAATCGGGGTCTCAAAATCGTTTCCGGATGTAAATGGGAATAATTCGGAAGGAATGGTCTGACTCTTCACTTCAGGCTCAATGGAAAGGAGGAGAGAAACTCGGGGTCTGCTAGCGAACAGGTTAGGTTCATAGTCAGTTACCATGGTAACTTTCCCTGTTATCTCTCTGAAACAGAAAGCTCAGAGTTTCTGTCATTTCAGGGTTAAGAAACTCAGTTTTCACTAAACCCGCTTGCTGAAATAGGGCCCTGATGAGGCTTATTAAACCTGCTTGTATAGCTAGGAAGCAACCGTTGTAAATAAACCCACAACTGAGTTAAAGCTTCTTTGTGGTACGCGGTTCTTTCACTTCCAGAGACCTGTCAGACTTCCTGACTCCTTTATTCCAGTTGGCTGCCAGTCCTATCTACAGTGTGAGAGTTATGACCTCCAAAGCCCTGGTTGCCATGACTCCTCCCTCAGAGTACATGAAGATCCTCTCCAGATTGACGGCTGATCTGCCGGGGCCTCAAGAGCCTTGCTGTCACAATCGGCTGCACGGACAGTTGCTGCAGATCAAAGCAGTTCTGGACAGAGCAATGTGCACCGACAGGTAGGACTTAAAGACAGGGTTAGTCAGGGATAGTCATCCTCGAGAACGCTTGCTAACCTCGAGCTCAAAGCAAAACAAACTCAGAAGCTCCGCCCCACACATTGACTCGTGTAGAGAAGCCAAGCGGCATTGTTGTTGTGAGCGGTGATCGCCACTTTGTTTGTGTTCCTATTTACCGAGCCAGGGCTGTCTAGAGTAGTAGTAACGCAGAATGGTAAGCTAGTGAAATGTGAGATATTTGTTGAATTTGACAAAAACTGCATTATCTTACAATTAGCTTTCAATCGCTGACTATACCTTTAAACCAAACAAATTATTAATCTGTCTCTTTCTTTTGGAGTGTTGACGTTGACCGGCCCCTGTGTGTTCCCCGTCTCTAGCACTCACTCAGATGCCATGTGTGAGATAGGAAGCAAGATGGATGCCTTGCTGTGGCTGCTGACCCCGGCTCAACACTGCCCCCTGGTGAAAATGGCCTACACGGGCGTGGTAGACTCACTTAAGGCAATCTGCTCTCAGCCCTTCCTGGGCCAACTGGGCGACATGCTCCTCTGTGAGATTCACGAACCACAGCACAGGCTTCAGGTGCGGGCCAAACACCCGGCACACGATCAACACGCGTGCACGCAGGCATACTTGAATGCCACGTGTCTGTATTCCACAGCTTGGGTCTCTGCCATTCCATCAAATGGCCACTCAGTTGCTGTGTGCGGACCAGAGGTGGGCCCGCCAAATATGGGACCGCTTCGGTGCCGCAAACGCCGACCTGAGGCTCACGCTGGTGTGTGCGGTGGAGAACGAGCCGGGTACGCCAGGGAGCAGCTTGCAGTGTGTGATCCTCAGAGCACTGCAGGTGAGCGTGCGTGCGGTCACGTTGAGCATAACCACAACAACCTCGACAAGCGTTTACAACCTGCCCGACTACATGGATTAGAGTGATTTTCCCCCCGAGCACAATATGAGCAAACCTGGGAAACTGGCGTTAGGCGTGCAAGGGTGAAATCAGGCTGGAGATCTTATTTGTTCACTCAGACAAGAAATGGGTGTTGGCTAGCTATTACGTTCTATTATCTGTAATCAGGGATTATTCGGTGAGTACGTACAGGTTACAGATATCCGCCCCATGTTATTTTCTTGTGAAGCACTGCAGGTTCACTTTTGCTTCTGCAACAAATGGTGATTTTACAGCTGTATTCCCAGCGTCTTGTGTATTAAGAAATGTAATACACAAAACGTATATTTATCTTAACTTTTACAACCTGAGAACACACAAAATATGGAACATACTCTGCCTATGAGTTGATATGATGACCAACACTGATACTGTATATGTATTACTGACACTGTTTGCTTAAGTCTATTGAGAAAAACATCTGGTTCATTGTTTGCTCCAGTCCAACCTGAAGGAGGCACTGTTGAGCCAGCGCGTAGACTACCGCAGGACCTACCTTGCTGCCCTGGTAACAGTGACGAGAGCTCTACGGGACACAAGAGACACGACATCCCAGCAGCCTCTGGAATGCACCACAATGGAGGGACCGGCCCTACGGGAGTGTCTCGAGCTCCTGCTGGTGTACTTGCAGAACCAGAGGGGAGGACCAGAGTTCCTCTCCCAGGCCTTGTGTGCAGCCAGCTTGCTGCTCTCCCACAGGT
>JAODLL010057508.1:0-18395 GCA_026546735.1 Forbesichthys agassizii | reverse complement strand
AAGATGAAAACCAAATCGCTTGGTTCTAATTATGCTGATTATTCATTTTTATTTCTCCAAAGGTGATTATTGGAATCCTGGTCAAGTGGGAGAAGATATGCCGCTAGCAGCAGAACGTCTTATGACGTCGGGAGTAGTGCAACTAATTTGAATGTAATAAAACTAATTGGATATTTCATTTGCTACGTTTTTTTCTATTTTGTAATTAGATGCCAGTCAAAATAGGCACAGTCAAAATCGAGACATGCCACTAAAAATAAGTGACATGCGAGTATAGATGCCAGTCAAAATCGAGACATGCCACTAGAAGTGACATGTGAGTCAAAATAAGCACATGCCACTAGAATAGTGATAGGTGAGTCAAAATAGACACATGCCACTAAAAAAAAGTGACATGCCAGTATAGATGCCAGTCAAAACAGACACATGCCACTAGAATAGTGATATGCGAGTCAAAATAGACACATGTCACTAAAAAATAGTGACATGCCAGTATAGATGCCAGTCAAAATCGGCACATGCCACTAAAAATAAGGGACATTCCAGTGCCAGTCAAAATCGAGACATGCCACTAAAAATAAGTGACATGCGAGTATAGATGTCAGTCAAAATCGGCACGTGTAACATTATGTAAATAAAAGATACCGTATAATACTATGATTTTTTTAATCGTAATGTGCGAATTACCTTACGTCAGTGAAGGGCCGTTCACAATCGGCCTAAAATCAAGTCTAATAAAATGAAAATATTGTGGCATGCCACTAAAATCAAGCGTCATGTCAGTGTATTTGTCACTAATAATCGTCAGACGCCAGTGACACGCGAAACATGCCAGTGGCATCTCGAACGTAACTTCTGGTCATGCCACTGGCACGTAAACGTAAGATGTCATGTCACAAAATGCTATAACCCCCTCTCATAAAATGTCACATCGCCCTCCCCGAAGTTCACGAACAGTTCACGTGTTGTACAACTGCAGTAGGAATCAGCGTGACAATCCACGAAGAGTAGAAATGTTATATTCACTTTGCCAGTCTGTTATTTACATACGTCGTCCGTAGTTATAATCTTGGTGGCTAAAATCCTAATGAAGTCCGTTTCGTTTCGCTGTTGTTCTCTTCTTAATCCACAGTACTCTGACCGGATCACTAGCTAAACTTTAGCTTGTAGGAGCAGGCCACGGCGAAGGAGGAAAAAAAATGTCTCGGCGGTAGTTTCTTCTTTATTCCCGGCAAAATTCTAAACCACTGCAAGTGTTAGCAATCAACACAACCCGCTGTCACCAGTGTAACGCTTATTTTATTTTGTAATGTAGCGTTAAGGTTACTTAGAAACTATATCGGGTCGCGGGTAAGAATAGCACGGGGGACAACTTCTTGAGAGAGAAAACTCAGGTTATCTTATTAATGTGCCAACTTCACAAATCAACCTGTTACGCGACATATCACTCCGCCCCAATCAAAACAGAAAACACTAGAATTAGGAACTATATTATTCAGAACAAATGTGGAGGATATATGTATCCACTCCTAAACATTAATTAAAACTACAAAGCAAATACCACCATCAAATACATAAAAATAAATATCTTACAGTATTATGCATACATTTATTTTTACCAGTATATAGGCCTATTTAAAGCGGTAATACAACCCAATAAATGTACTATAGGCATATTCATTTAGGGGCGGACCCGACACCGGTTCGGAGCGGCTGTCCGTGGTGCTGATGAGACATACTGATGGATAATAGCCTACAGTTTTCAATGCCGACGACGCGCGCTACTGCGCATGTTACACTACACGGACACACAAGCCTCCATCTTGGGCATCCAGAATTGAGGCGAGTTGGCAGCAGCCATATACACACCAAATCAAAATAACAACAGACACAGGCGCGAAAAGAAAAACTGGCAATTTGCCGAAATGTAACTTTTTGGGTGTCCAGAAGCTTCTTGTGTGAAAGGAATGCGCGATGGAAATAAAGCCACCATCTGGTTGTCAACGTTGCCTGTAACACCTGTATATGCTACGCGGTCAGCGTTAACGGATTGCAGTTTATTAATTTATAGTAACAAAATCTAAAATGGTAAGTAGAACATAATTATAAGCAAAGTGAATTATGTATCTCTAATTACGTGCAATCATACGTTTAGTAACGTGCGCTGGCGTTCCAGCCTGTGTTGTAATGGCATCTCCATGTATCGGCGCGTCACTGTAGTCGTTATGTTATGTAGAGTTCATAACTGCTATTCCGCCCTGGTGCAGCCTCGTGTTCATTACTTTCTTGTTTCTCGAGGACCTAATACGAGGCAGCCACAGGTTGGGGCGGAAAAGCCCAGGTTTTTGTTGCAATGGTTCACGCCGTTTGAATGCATTAAGGCTATAACGGTAAGCGCAGGCTGCATGGCTAGCCGTCTTCAAACTGTTATCATGTTATCATTCATTAATCTCACGATGGTTATCATGATGCTTTATACAATAAAATTAAACGTTATTTGCATGAGTGCAACCCAGCCGATTAATTAGGAGCAGTTAAAGGGGTACTCCTAGATGTAATATCCTTGTGGTTGAAAGCAGAGTTACAAAATGCTGTTTAGAGTGCGGGCAAGTCCTGGACATACTTGAGTGCCCTCCTTCCCCCTTTACAGCGCTCATTGGTTTTACCCAGAACTATAGTATTTCTACCCTTCTCAGCACTTAGACGGGGTAGGTGGGGGCTCAATTGCAACTCTATAATAGACCATCGGATCATCATTGCATGGGTCTTTTTTAAATTTAAAAACAAAATCACATTGAAGTGCCAGTGTGTCATTGACCCAGGTCTAACATGTGGCTGAATCCAGAAGCTTCAGTGTGAAAAAATCCGCGATGTAAATAAGCCGTGGAATCTGGTTATCAACGTGCCTGTAACGCCTGGCATGCTGCACTGTCAGCCTTTACATAATAGCTTTTTAAATGACAGCTCTGTTAGCTTGGGCTGTTTGCTGTGATATGCTATTATTTTGTCCTGGCATTTGTGTATTGGACTTTCTTTTAATGTATTATTACTATAGGATTATGATTTTTTTCCACCAGCAATAACGTTTTGTGGCTTGGTTGTGTTTGTGTTTTCACCTCTTAAGGTATTTTTCTCTGACTTCGAATTGACTGAAACGTGTGATTATTTAACTTATTCCGCTGATACAGGCATCTATTACGGAATATGGAGCGTTGTAATGCATTTCAATGGAGCAAAATTGGAACAGTGAAGTCTCATAATGCCGGTGTTACGCCTAATTCTGTGTCCTGCCGAATTCAGTGACCCTTTCGAAAGTGCGCATGCGCCACCTAAAATCATGTACAATTTATTAGTGTGTGTGTGTGTGTGATTTCTCGTGCACTTTTTGTGTCTCTCTCTCTCTCCCAAAGTGTTTTAGTTCGGGAAAGGGTTACTAAAAGGTGAGCTATATCGATGGTGGTTTGCTCTGCGATAAAGCTTGTGATTTTAGCGATTTCTGACTAAAAAGTGAATATAATCTATTGTATCCACACCAGCCTCGTCGTTTTAAGGTTAATTGATGTCTAGATATTTCTAAATATTATGTATAGCTCTATCGAACTATTTCATTCTTTTTCTGCTTTATTTAACATACTTCGTTTCGAAAAATCACAGAATTCGGCAGGACACAGAATTAGGCGTAACACCTGTTATCCACTACACGACTTTTTTGTCTCTCACGGTTGTTACCATGTCAGATTAGACGAACATTGTGCGATAAATTCTTGACGTGTCGTGACAGGGAGATGGCAACACTACACGTATGACACAGACCGATCACAGTATGATGTCGTTCACGACCTGGCGAGAGATCATGTGTCATCGGGGAGGAGGGGTCAAAAAGTTGTCAATCATAGTTCACAGCAGCGCCCGGTCAAGTATTTGTCAATCATGCATACACAAGCGCCTTGGGTGATGCTGGGGATTATATACTCAGAGAAAAAGAAAGAAGGAAAGAAAGAAGGAAAGAAAGAAGGAAAGAAGGAAAGAAAGAAGGAAAGAAAGAAAGAAAGACTTTGAAGCAGCTTTGGTTTGAACCTCTCATCGGTCCGTTCAAGTTATAAATATATCTACTGAATCATTGCATGGAAGCGGGGATTCTCCGATCCTTGCTCTCTCAAGCACACACACACACACACACACACAATGGCACAGCTCTGAAGCAGTGGTGCCTCTCATGCCCTGGCTGTCAATAGACTAATCTGCAGCGGTAACTATAAAGTTGGTAAACGATTATTTAGTAGTATAAGAATACATCCTATTGGTTAACGTGAATGAATATGTCGGAGCACCTTGTAGGGGATGTCAAACTAGGCGAGAAAATAAAAAAAAATTATAACATGCTAGTCTTTTCTTCGGGACGTTGTGAGGCGTCGCAGACGGCTCATAGCCTATCTTAGAATAGGTCACACTACACGGAGTAACGACGCCTGTCGTCGCTCCAGACGAGCCACGTTTTGGCCCTAGGCTGAAAATGCGTAGGTCACGACCAAATCGGGTCAAAATCGGCCTGAAATCTTGCAGTGGATACCCGGCATAAGTGGGCGTGTCACCAACGGCATTTTTCTGTGGAGGCTGACTGTAAGCAGCGCACAGACAAGCTAAATCTACTATGCACGGCCTGATACAAAGTACATTTACCTAGTTTGTTGCAGAATTAATTATTTAATTATTTAATTAATTAATGCATATTTTTTATACTTGATAAACCTAATAAACAAGCTTGCATGTTTATAATTGAAACAATAATTCAAGTTATGACATGAATTATCATCAATATTAAACCACATTTTTATTTGTTTTGCAAGAAACATTGTCTGAAAATGTCAGCGGTGGCATCTCGGAATGAACAGCCTTTTACAGTAATCGCCATGGTAACTGTCTCCAACTGTTCCTCGGAGACTGGTGAGAGGCTGTTAATGAAGACTGATGCTCGAGGGAGGATAAGCAGGAAGGTGTTTGTAGGCTTCAGAGTGTCTGGATGCCAGGTGAAACATTCAGCCATGTCCAGTTGTGATTGGAGGATTCAGTGCTCCACTCTAAACGTTCTACTCACAGATCAACAACAAGGTGTTGACTGTAGTCGGGTCCAAGGGGTATATTAGGTGTGGCACTGGCAGGTATGGAACAGAACGGCTAAACGATTCTGCTGTAGAAGTTAATGATCGTCGTGGAGACAGGGCTCAGACGGATTACTGGGCTGGGAAGGAGAGATTTAGAGAGAGAGAGAGAGAGGGGGAAGAGTGGCCCTGCATGTCTAGACAATAAACTGCTGAAGTTAATATACTGTATATGCTGCCGGAAGAGAGACCTGCCTGTGCTGGTCTCAGCAGGCCTGGCTCAGACTCTCAATAGACTGATGATGTCTATGACATTTCTAACAAATTACAAATAGTAGTTGTCTACTTTTAAAGAGCAACCACACATGTTTTCAACGTATGTCTGTAAATACTTTTGCCCAGTGAGTCAGGCATATATGGGTAACATATAGCCTCATTTGTTAGTGTAATTTAACAGATAAAAAGACAAATGGAGAAAATGTGGGGAAATCATCCATAGAAGTACAGTATGCTTAATTTGTATGTCGGATTGCAGCTTACAATTAAAGAAAAGTGCAGGACTACTGTATTTCAGCACTGTCTTGTATCCTGTATCAAATGTAAAGGTCAAGATGACTGTTGATGATCTCAAATCATAAGTTGGTTATTCTCCTCTGTCAGCACAGATGGGCGCTCATCTTGGCCAAACGTGAAGAGACACGTTCACAGAGGCTTGTTGTTGCCTTTGTCACACTGGAGTCTGACGTCTCCAGTAAAGCACTTACTGTCTCCACAGGCAACCGGGGTGAGTCACGTGGAGATGAGCATGAAGAAGCTGACAGTCTTCATCATCTTCACCATATTTGTTTGTATGGAGGGAGTATCGGCCAAAGAGAAAGGGACCAAAAAAGGGAAGAAGAAGGGGAAGCAGGTTTACTGTCCCTCGTAAGTATGGGGTTTAATAGTGTGAGATGTAACCAGAGACATTAGAGGAGACACAATAACACAACAACAATCCTCAATAGATCTCTATGGGTGAATTCCATGATGCTAAAGATGGCGGTTGGATGCACTGCATATTTCCCGCCCCTCCCCCCAAAGAGCCAATCGTCTGCTTTAACCTATTACACCAACCGTGCGGTGACACTGACACAGGCTGACAGTTGCACATGTGTAATAGAAGAATAAACTGTGGGGAAAGTATAACCTTATTTTGGGGCAAAGTCTAATGGTTCTTTGTAATATACAGTATTTCTATCAGATATTATGCAATTGCAATCATTTTGAATTTGGTGTTATGTTAGGGTTTAAATTGACTTTTGACAGTTTTGAAAAAAGTATATAGTATGTAAGCATGCTAATTGGCCTGTAGATAGGCTACATTGTTTTGGTTGTTTAAAACATTCAATTTGAAAGATGTACGACCTACATTGAATACAGTTTGCAGCCCAACAGCCCATACTGCTGTTGTGTTCACCGTGTTAAGAGTTTTGAGTCCTAGCAATTGTAAAAAACAGGATGTCAGGATCGTTTATAATAACAATAGATTATATTTTATTATTAAAATGTCCTCTCAATGTTCAGTTAGCTTTTGCCCTGAAACAGCTGGTGGTACAAATGTATTTATTACACAATATCTACTTTTTACGCTTCAGTACATTTCAGAGCTTGTACTTTTACTTGAGTCACTCAAGCTGTTTAATATACTGTAACATAATGGAAATGGATAAATGAATGAAAATGCATTTTATTATATTTGCTGATACCTGTTGATTCCCTGTTAAATAGCTGTTTTGACCTGTTTCCGCCAAACAGATGAAACCCTGATATTCTATATGAGTTACATGGGCATTTTTGCTTTATATGTGTAATCATTTAGGATCAATATTGGTGTGTGTCTTTCCAACAGCATCACTGTCTTAGAAGAGGTACAGTAGAATATTTATTCCCAGTCTTAGTGTAATGTATGGCATTATGATACGCTGTTGCTATATGGAAGGGTTATTATTTAAGTTGTTGCAATAGTGCTTTGACATGGGAGGGAGTTATTTTAGATTATAGCATTGTGTTTTACTTTCATGCGGAGAACCATTCAACACACACACTTAACACACACACACGCACATACACTGCATAATTGAAGCATTACATAATTATATAATGTAAAAAGATTTGAGAGGAGAACATTCATTGGCAGTTATAATTTGCTGCCACCCACATTAAACACATTATCTTTACTTTACCCTTGAAAAACTCCATGTTTTCTTCATCCCTTCTCTCTGCCACAGTTCTTTCGGGGCCACCGAACACAGATAATGCTATATCTACAGATGTTAGCTAATATCTAAATCTTGTGCAAAGAGTCGCCCATCTTTTACTGAGCAATATTTGTGATATGTTGTTGTGCATCGGTTGCATAAGACTAAATGGAAATGTTCTAACGAGGGTGTGGGTTTACTACAATATCTACAGCTTTAAATGCCTACCATGTCAAACAAATGTTCTATTTTTAAACCAATGACCATGAGGACTGTTCCCATACCCACGCTCTAGGAAATACATCCCAGAATAGCAGACTGTTTCATTTCTAAATACGTTGCCTGGGTGGCCCGTGTAATCAAAAGCTAACTGGCAACGTTCTGAGTTATCCAATAATATACACAGTAGAAATAGATGTATATGTGCTCTGTAAGGAGTGTGGACTGCTAATGTAACGGTGTTTACATTTTGCTTTGTGTGTATGTGTGTGTGTCTACAGGCAACTGTCGTCAGAGGATCTGGCGAGGGTTCCTCCCAACTCCACCAGTAACATCCTGAACAGGTTACTCATCACCTATGATCCAAGAATCAGGCCCAACTTTAAAGGCAAGTGCTTCTTCTCTATCTCAGCATTGTATGTCTGAGGGTAATGTTTTATGTGTGTAGCGAATGTGCTCTTCCGGTTTGAATGCTCCATTCATAGATTAGGTTAGGCCTATGTCTTTCGCAATACACACTGTTTAAAGGCGGAGTCAACAATGGCTTACTTGTGACAAATGCTGGTTGAAGAATGGGATGCCATCCCACAGCAGTTTGAGCGGGCTGGTGACCAGCATAAGGAGGTATTGTGGCTGTGTATGGTTATTCTACATGCCACTGACGCTCCTGTTTGTTAAATTAATACATTGTTAAATTGCCAATATGCCTTGTTTCCTCAGACTTCAATTATCAAATACACCAAACAACACCAAACAAGATTCAACAGTAAAGAAAAGCTGTTTGGCATTGTCAGAGATTTATAATTTTTCATGGGTGCAACCCACATACAGTACTGAGCTCTGATGCTCATCACACAAATGCAGGGTCCTTACAAATGTGGCACCATTTAATAATCAGGCTTTCCAATGGTATAAGACAGATGTCTTCAATGTTTTTGTGCCAAGGACCCCTTGGCCGATAGAAACACAAGGACCCCCTATCACATATGGTATACAATATTTAGTTGCCAGGCCAACAATAGGGTGTTGGGCGGCCTTGTATATGTATATGTATATGTATAAAAGTAGGCCATTAACCAAGCCATTAAAATAATAATTGAAAGATTTATATATTTATAGAACATGTTATATTTATGATCATGTATATGTTTAAGTTTTAAGTTTGGGATACATTAATTTGGAGGACCCCCTGCAGTACCTCTGAGGACCCCCTAGGGGTCCCGAAACCCCTGTTGAAGACCTCTGTTATAAGATTTATTGCCCAGAAGCTTTGCTACAACAAAGAAAAAATCTAACAAACACAAATCTTTTAGCTACAGTAACTAGGTTGGACATGTGAAAGGGGTGGGGCTTAGGATCTGTCAATTGCTGACACTACCTTTAAAGTACAAATGGGCACTGTATGCTTCTCTGACCAAATAGCAGCCATGTTAATGCTAGGCCATAACAGCAGACCCTCTTGTGTCATTATGCTTAAATAGCCTATTGAAGAGCAAATGGGACAAGAGAGACTTAACAAGACTTAATATGAGGACATGTTATCTTTAAATTATGCCTGGGTTATAGGCCTTCAGAAGTGCCTCATGTCCACACTACAGTTCCAGCATTTAGCAGATACCTTTATCTAAAGCAAATTACATTACGGTAGTATGTATGTCTATAGCAAGCTATAGGTCAGACACCAGTAATCGTAAGCAAATGTGTTCTGATAGAATAATGATATAGGACTAACAGTATACTGTAGCTATATACATTTTACAGCATGCGTTATACCATCATTCAACCCTCACAAGAATTGATAGCACCCTAACTATATCTAACAGCAGAGATAAGCGGTCAGCGGTCAAGGTGCTGAGGTAGATTCTGAATAGGTGGATCTTACTTTGAGTCTGTCATATTATCTGGGTTGTCATTTGTATTCTATGCATGGGATAAAGAGCAGTGCATCCTTCCCAGATACATTTGGTTCCCATACAAACTTGTTTAAATATTAATTCACTTGCAGTATATATACTGTATATATTTATTTATCTATTTATGTAGTTGTTTTGGTGCTTTGTGTTGCAACTGTCTGCCAGGGAGCTGCCAGACTCAAGTGGTTTTCAGTAGTTCAATATCAGCCGCCACCACAGGCACACTTTCCCCATGCGTTTGACTGCTAGCTGATATAGAAGGCTGCCAGAGAGACACAATGCCCCACTGCTGGAGCTGAAAGAGATTACCTGTTACCAGGGCTGCCCTGTGTCTCTGTGTGTGTACAAATATGCCCCTTGAATATAATAATGTGTTAGTACATGCAGTAGTAATGTGTTAATAATAGGGGTTTGTATAGTTTATTAAGGATAATATATCTGCTATTATTATTTGTGTGCATGTGTGTGTGTGTGTGTGTGTGTGTGTGTGTGTGTGTGTGTGTGTGTGTGTGTGTGTGTGTAGGAATTCCTGTGGAAGACAGGGTGAACATTTTCATAAACAGCTTTGGGTCCATCCAGGAGACCACGATGGTAAGACACAAGCCCTCCATGTAAATGTCACTATTGATCATCCATGCTCCTGCCGCTGTAGCCACAGGTCAGAGGAGAATACCGTACAGGCCTAAAACACAAGGCATCTCCTGTGTTCAGGACTGCTGAACACAGGAGTAGTGGTGAATGATTAGGGCTGTCATGGCTCATTTATCTGATGGCTTAACGGCTGATAGATAAGCATTGTTTGAATGCTAACAAGAAGATTAGACCCAAGCATGGTGCTGTTGGGGCCACTTGTACTAGCAGGGAAGAGACTCCTCCTGGAAGGATACTCTTAATGCCGATGGTTGTGTTTTGTCATTTTTCTCAAATGCTTGGAGGAGCCAATTAAATAATGAACAGTTTCCTATTAGTAGTCATATGCATGTATTATGGAATGTGTGTGGGTGTGGAATCTATGCATAGAAACCCTGACTCCTGCAAAACATAGACTGAATCACTTATCAATCAGTTATTTGATGCAGTCAAATCAGGATTTATTTATTCACAGTATAGCCTATGATGTTTGTGAGCAATCCACACTCCTATATTCCCCTATAGACATTAATTTATAGTTAATAGGAGGAAAGGGATCTTCCATGTGTTCATAAAACAACATTTATTGCAATATTAACACAGATCAGCAGTCCACGAAATTTCCTCACACGATGATCAACCTACTTCTACTATATTAATCTACAGAGATTAATATATGCAGCTATATTCGTAAATTCCTGATAATAAGTGACTAGCCTCTTGAGACTTGAGACACTTGAGATCCTTGAATGGCCATCCACTGTTCTTTGGCCACAGATCCGATAGCGTATGTCTGTGATCTACACCCACGCTGTCCACACTAACACAACGTACCTGCTGACAGAGTGTAAAGGTCCAACGAACGTTAGGCCAGGCACGTTTCTTTTACAAATTTTTTCCGATGTTCCAAATTTGTACGATAAGCGCAGCACATCACTTTCAGATTTAAAACAATCGCTATAGAAACATGTCTTAAGACGCTTTTACGTTACGTCATCCATCTTTATAAAACACCAGTGTTCCGTCTGACTGGACGTTGGGACTTTATCTGTGTGTACGGGACTTTATAGCGCCCCCTGCACCAGGTCACAGTAACTGTGAATGTCCATGTAACAGGCGTTTTAAATCAAAGGTGATGGGTGGGCAGAGAACAGCCACTCATACTGTGTCTCTGTGTTTCTCAGTGTGTGCCTGTGCCCCAGATGTATCCACTCTCAATTCATTAACACCTCAGACAGGCTAACCAGCGCCGGGCCTCCTCCACGTTTAGCACGCCTCTTCTCACTTGGAGAGGGTGTCGTTGGTCTGACGAGGACGGGCTCATCTGAAGCGGCGGCCTGGAGCCAAATGCAGTGCTGTTTTATTGGGGCTGGTGCCCGTCCATTCTCCACTTTGATTACATGGAGGGGGTTGTGTATGAGCCTGGCCTGAATCGACCCTGCTGCTCGCTGCTTGATAGCCAGAGGTTTTATTTGCCCCTGGGGTTCACAAGGAGTCCGGTGTTGGAATGAAATGACAGTGGGACTGCAGCCTGTAATGACCCCGGGCATCGTAAAGCCTTTATGATGCAGGCTTGCCTTTTACAATAATCAGCATATACCCATTCACAAAAGAGACAGACATGCATTCAGATGAAACTGACCTTTAATGCTGTTAAAGTAAAGAAAAATTCTGCTTTGTTGCTTTGACATAATTGACGTTAGTGAGTAGCATGATAACCTTTTTTATTTTATTTTAAATGTGTTCAAGCATGATTCTACATTTATATTTGGTGGTTATTTTATAGAATGATATACTGCATGTCATTATTTAAATTATTTCCCAGAGTACAAAATACGTATCTTTATTTGCATAAAATCGACACACACCCATGCACATGGCCAGATTCTGTGTTTGACATGTCATCTATTATTCCACCGCTGACACCAGCACCTGTTGCCATGGCAGCACAGCTCCACTTCTACCATATCTCTTTCAGCACAACACAGAGACACATTCCTATCAGCACTAGCTGAATAGCTGAGCGTGCTAATAATCTAGCAAGCACCCAGATGAGCCCGGCTGCCATGTCGCATGTTGCTGTGTGGATGCTGCACCCATCAAGCGACTGGTGTTGATTGGCCACAGTGTAAATATCACAGCATTCCCCCGTTCTCGCGGCAGCTGCAGCGATTCCCAAGCCTTGCAGGCTGAGCCTGGCTAACAGCTTTATTGCAAAAAACACACTGCTTAGACTCCTTTTCCATACCACCTGCCATCCTAAAACAGAATATTACTGTATGTTATTGAGGGGAGGCTATTTTACACTCCTAACAGAACATTGTTTGCTTATTACATTAGCTGGTGCATGACCTTTTCATCTATTGACATATGCACTCAAAGTCACTTTGGATAAAAGTGGCTGCTAAATGCTTTCATTTTAATGGTCTTTGATCCCAACAGGACTATCGTGTCAACATCTTCCTCAGACAGCGCTGGAACGACCCGAGGCTGCGGTTACCCCAGGACTTTAAGTCAGAGTCCCTCACCGTCGACCCCAAGATGTTCAAATGTCTCTGGAAGCCCGACCTGTTCTTCGCTAATGAGAAGAGCGCCAACTTCCACGACGTCACCCAGGAGAACATTCTCCTCTTCATCTTCCGTAACGGAGACGTCCTCATAAGCATGAGGTAATGCTATGTTGCTGTCCACTGTTGGAGAGAGATGCCCTCCCACAATTTGATTCACACAACCAGCACAAACAAAGGATTGAACAAATGCATTATTAGCATTATATTGCAGTATTGCTAATGATATGATCATTCAGATTGATTTTATACTGGTACTATTGTTTCAATGTTCTTTATTGTTCAAGTTCATTTCAGACTAAAAACAAACACTCCGTTGGCCGCTCTCACAAACACACACACGCACACACACACACGCAAGCCAGCCCGGCCATGTAAACAAATAACAGTAGAGGTCAGATTACAATGCACACAGAGGGAGTGTAATTACTTTCTCTGTTGAATTACTCCACTATATCTGTACATAGAACATATTTGTTTGCTATTATTGTTTAAAATATCATATTTAGGACCTATAAACTTTCCATGATCGACAACGATTAAAGCCTATAGGCTATAATAGTCTCCTCTCTACTGGGAAGGCTTTCCAAAAGATGTCGTTTGGCTATGGAGAGATTGCACGACGTTGTTATTGATGTAATACACCTGTTGGCAATGGGTGTGGCAGAAACACAGAGACTCTGTAATGATGGGGGTGTCCAGTCCTCATACACCAGGCCCTGCTTGTCTATAAAGCCAATTGCTGTGTGAATTAACCTGACGTGACCCGGGGCCGTCTCTGCCTCTTCTCCCAGGCTGTCTGTCACATTGTCCTGCCCCCTGGACCTCACCCTCTTCCCCATGGACACACAGAGGTGTAAGATGCAGCTGGAGAGCTGTGAGTATCTGGTGCTAAGGTTACTGCATCGGTACGTACATCTCCATCTCCATCTCCATCTCTCTCTCTCTCTCTCTCTCTCTCTCTCTCTCTCTCTCTCTCTACTGTACAGTAAGTATATAATACTGCATATATACAGTACTGTATATATACACAGTATATCTGCATTATTCTCTCATTCTACTCAATATAGTATACTGTATGTGTGTGTGTACTATAGGTATGTTTTTGCCGGTCTCTATGTTATTGTGTGTGTATTGAACACACTTTTCTCCCATTTAGAAAGCAATTTGGCTGGTGAATACTGTGTGAAGCAGAATAACTCACCATATCTTAGTGATGCTTCAGACGTCTTGCGGCTAATTTAGCTTGAATGAGGTTGTTGTGTCTTGTTTACAAAGCAGCTAAGAGCGAATAAGAAGCTAAGTGTCTGGAAGACGGCTGCTGCTGATTTGTTTAGTTTGATTTGTTGACGTTTGTGTCTGCTGTGCTCATGGGAATTGAACTGTTTATGTGATATGTACAGGAGCACTAACTATACGTATGGTTAAATATCTAGGCTACAGCTTCGACTCATGCTAAGCTGTGTGTGTGTGTGTGTGTGTGTGTGTGTTTGCTGCATGCAGTCGGCTACACAACAGACGACCTGCGGTTTATGTGGCAGACGGGGGACCCAGTGCAAATGGACGCCATCGCGCTCCCACAGTTTGACATCAAACAAGAGGACATTGACTATGGGAACTGCACCAAATTCTACGCAGGAACAGGTCTGCAGATGTCATAGCATTTCCCATTAAGGTTTCTGACCTACAGTACATCACCCTTTTCACTGTTCCCATAACGACCGTATAATCATTTCCATTTGACTTCATTGACTTTGACTTGCATGACGGTGCCTCCTCGTTGCTTCCGTCTGATGATAGCCAATTGAAACATGGCAAAAAGCTGCTGTATGATGGGATGCACTGCCAACAAGGGAAATAACCCAGAACCAAGTTTTCATACCCTGCCGAACTGAAATATATTTGACGAGGCATCTTCATGCAATACAAAGTCAATGGAAGAAAAATGACTAATGAAGTTAGGCTGTTAAGTCGTTTTGAAGCTCTTAGTGGCTTGATGATGTGTAATGGTATGATACTTAGCAGCTTAGTTTGCCCAAATAAACGTGAATGTAATTCTATGACATTTTCAGCTACTGACAATTGCACTCTACTGTATAAGTGATTGCAAGTCTCTTTGGAGCAAAATGCTGTGAATGGAAATGTAATATAATGTTTGCCGCATGAATCTAATATATTGTACTGTATACGTCTAGTTTCGTGTAATACTCAGCATGTATGAATCATTCGCCATAGTCTTCTTCAGCTGAAAAAACAGGTAATTGTAAACACACTGTAAAAGTATTGTGATTGGAGGCAGAACATACAGTAAGTGTGTGCCCCAGAAGGTTTGGTCAAATACTGCAATGTAACATATTTTTCCATCTCGTATTCAACATGGTTATAGTAGGAATATGCTGCTAGGTTTGTTTGATAATGGCCCAAGTTGCTGGCATGACCAAATAAAAAGGCAACATATGGCACCAATCAGACCTCATATGGACCTAACACGGTAAGATAAGTCAAGGCACTTCATTTATATGTCACATTTCATACAGTACACAGTTTTATACAATAAAACAGTAATGGAAAAAGAATACATAGACATTTAAATGAAAGAATAAAGGAGTATGAATAAGATCAATATGTCACAATAAAATATAATCTAATTGTTTTACAGCATAATAAATATCAAAGTGAAATGTTTGCATCCATCGTCAAGCAGTTGGCGATGGATGGATGGTGAAAGGTTCGCAATTTAGCAGAAAGCAATAGTGGATGTAAACATTTTTAGTCTGGATATTAAAGTAGTGTTGAAGAAATTCCTCTGGAACTTTATTCCAGCTACAGTGCATGTGTGTTATATATTGTATATATGTATATATACTGCATGTGTATATATATATATATATATATATATATATATATACTGTACACACACACACACAACCTCTCTCATAGCCTCCAGAATGGTGTGGCCTCAGCGTACGCACAGCTGGCAGGGCCTGAAAACGAGTTGTCATGGAAACCCATGGCGCACACAAAGCATACCTTTGTGCGTGTGCGTGTGACTGACCGGTTCTAGCCGGCTGCGCGACACAGCCACCCCTTATGCGCTGTGTATAGTATAGCCAGGGGGCTCCCAGGGTCCCGGGGGGTGGGTTAGGGGGGCAGTGAATCTTTACTTCAGCTACACTAATGCTGCACGATGCTGTGCAACGCTACCGCTTCGCTACGCTAATGCTACAACCCGCCTGGTATACAACCAACCCAAAGTTCTCCCATGTAACCCCACTACCGAGAACTTCACTAGCTCCCTATTGCAGCCTGCATCCACGGGTGCTGGCCTACAAGGCAGTAAATACATCTGCCCCGAGCTCCCTCCAAGCAATGGTTGTTTCCAGGTCCCAACAAGAGCACTTCATACCACAACCTCGGCTGGCCGGCCGGCATCGCTACAAAGTCTCAAAACTCACTCATCGAAGTCTCAAATGTTTTCTGTCCTGGCACCACAATGGTGGAACGAGCTTCCTGCAGCAGTCAGAACTGCCAAAACATTACCCATCTTCCACAAGAGACTCAAAACACACCCTCAAAATTCACCTCGATACCTCGACCAGCGACCTCTCCACCTCCTGGTACTCAAGCCTAACAAGTTTTTTTTGTTTTGTTTTTTTTCCTTCTCTTTGATGTTTTCTTTATATATATATTTTTTTTTGTTAATAATTTAAAACATTAAATCCTGTTCTGCTCTTACATATATTAAGCACTTTATTATTTAGGCCATTAGGAACTTGTTTGATGACTGAATTATATATTGACATAACTATTCTGATATAATATTGGTTTCTGGTGAATGACTTATCCAACTTATTCAAAAAATGTACTACATGTACATAGTTTTGGATAAAAGCATCTGCCAAATGCTGTAAATGTATGCTGCACTGTGCTACACTAACCATAATGCGATGGTAATAGTGTGCTACAGTAATACTAATTGAGCGGATAGAGACAGGAATGCCTGTTCCTCACACAACAATAAATCTATCCTTCGCAGTGCGTTTTCAATGTGTGGGGTGTAGAGAAACTGCGGGAGTACCCTGTGGCATTGAAGGGAGAGGTGTTTTAATATTGATCGAGTTCAGATCTTTCTCCAACTTTGCTGACTCTGAATCTGAATATTTAAGGATGGGATAGTATGTTCAACCATGACTATTGTCTTTTATCCCTTCTCGTTCTGTTACGATGGATATAATGTACTGTAGCTAGCATTAGGCTATAAAGCAGTAAGTCCATCTTTGATTATTCTGAATATTTCTGCAAAGAACAAATGTAGATATTTTTGTGGTCATGTGATTATCATTTTTCATAGTGATTGTCAGATTGTATGGTGTGATTAATTATAATTCATTAATCAATCAAATATAGCTATAATGCTAGCCTGACTTTCATCTATACGTCTTTTTTTAAGGACTCATGTAGATATATTCAGTTAAAGAAATTGTATATTATGTACAAAAATTGTATTTAATGAATGCACCAGTGTTCATCGACCCTGTCTGTTGTCATGCCTTGCTAAAGGGTACTACACTTGCGTGGAGGTGATTTTCACTCTGAGGCGGCAGGTGGGGTTCTACATGATGGGTGTCTACGCCCCTACGCTGCTTATCGTGGTGCTGTCCTGGCTCTCCTTCTGGATCAACCCGGACGCCAGCGCCGCCAGGGTCCCTCTTGGTAAGCTTACTAGGCAAACTAACTACTAGGCGCTAACTGCTCTAATAAAGATAACTATTGTATGCAACTCTAACAAGCTAACAACTGTACGTTACCAAAGATAACTGGGGTAACTACAATAACAAAGCTAACTGCGTTAACAAAACTAACTGCACTAACTGCACTAACTACTCTAACTGCGCTAATAGTCAGCATGACGTCAGCATGCCCAAATATGTACTTCCGGATCACACATTATTTTCTAATGGCAAAAATGAATGGCATTTTCATATTTCTCTATTTGCTATATATTGCTTCTATAAACAGGTTACATGCTTTTTAAACTAGGATGTTTTTGTCTACTGTATATTGTATACAGTAGACAGATATTTTATTTATAACGGCGGTTGATTTCTGTATCTGATTCATGGTTGTTTGTCATGGAGGACCAGGACTGCCATAATAAAAAATAAATAAATAATATAAAAGTATAAATAATTAAATAAAAAGATGAATTAATTAAATAAATATAAAAATAGTTAAAAATATAATTACATTTTTGTATTAAAAAAGGCTATTTCTGTATTTTGACATGTATTTATGTATTTATTTGTGGATTTCTACATTTATTTATTAAATTATTTTACATACATTTATATAAATAAATGTATGTAAAATAATTAAATAATAATAATTAATCTTAAATGTATTTATTTATACATTATTTTATGTATGTATTCATTTATTTATTTCTGTATTTCAACATTTATTTATTTCCGTATTTCCACATTTCCTTGTTTTATTTATTTCCTTATTTCCGTGGCTGTTAATGTTAAGAAGGTAGGCGTTCCTACCTCAGGCCACAGCCGGATTGGTTATAGGGGTGTGTTTGGAGCTACTACTACTGCCCTTAGCCTAGGTTACCTAAAACGAAGAAGAAGCTATATACCTATGTCAGCGACGCTACTAGTTAAACTACGTTTAGTAGTAGCGCGGCCGTGGCGACGCTGTTTTCTGAATCAAATAGCTTTTCAGTAG